>PYAF01001757.1:260163-327049 GCA_007407185.1 Glycine tomentella
GGTTAAAGACATAATTGATCTTGTTTACTTAAAAGGTCATATATAAAGTGATTTATATTTAGTTGACACTGACATTTTTATTGATAGTATATTAAAATTAAATTACAGAGAAGAAATATTTGGCTTATATTTATATAATCTACTTCAATATTAAATTTATTTTTTTATTGTTTTGATTTTTATATAAAAAAATATACTTTTTTTAACTTAAAAAATTATAATTAGAAAAACTTAAATTTCTGGTTATTCAATTATAAACTTTTAAAGTTAAAGTACTTATTATAATTATGATCAAACAAGACAATAACTTTTATAAAGTCTTAAAAAATACTTTTTTATATGAATTTTAATTAGAATGTACTGAAAGAACAAATATTTGTTTACTCTGTTATTTAATTATGAATTATGATAAAATTATTATTTTTGTAATAATTACTTTAAACTTTATATCTAAAATAATTTTTAATTAATTGATCATGGTAATATATGAAAATTAAACTCTTTTAAATATTTTTAAGATTAATTTTAAACCTAAATAGACTCAATGATAGAGAAAGAAAATAATGATAAATGAATTCAAATCCCCTGCACCTAACTGTACCAAAAAAATCTTTTCCTCTTACTAAAATCTCTGAATGAATACGATATGGCAGGCAATTTGAATTTGGTGAGTATCCCAGTGCAGACTGTGCAGTAATACTCCATCAATAATGTTTGTTGGACACTCAATGCTATCTATATTTGGAGAGAAAGAAACAAAAACAGAGAAAAATAATAGATGTAATGCATGTGTGATATGATATGATATCAAAAGGAAAAAAAAAAATGAAAGGAGATCAAATATTGAGATGTAAACATATTATAGTTCCACTTGTTTTTGTCATATGAAAGTTGCATTAGTGGTAAGTGTAGGTTGGCATAAGGGTCGAGAACTGGAAGATACGTTTGAATATCACGTTCTTCACTTTTATTTTTCCTTTTTCTCAAGAGAACAGTGTAAAATATTTATTAATTTTACTAATAATTATTTTTATTAAAATTTTTGACTGATTATATTTAATAAAATTCCTCTTTTAATTATATTTGTTTATTCAAAAAATTTAAAATCCAGACATTATTTAAAAAATTTGAATCCATATTTACTAATACCAATAATATATTTGTAACATCTCAACTTCTAAACTCAAATATTGTTTAAAAATGTTTTTATTTAATTTATTTTAGAAATATGCGTCATTTTTTATTGTTACTTACAAATAATAAAACATCTTCCTATACTATTTTTTTATTTTTGAAAACAAGCTACAATAGTTAAAAATGCTAAATAGTTGTATCAAATTAAAATAATTGCAAATGGAGAGTAATTCAGTTTTCATTCATAACTAAAATAAAACTTGCAGTGTCACATAGAAATATACAAATACAATCCACGATAGTGTGATGATAAACAAAATACATTTTTCGTTCATGCTACAACAAAATATATCAAAACAGTAAAGAAACTAGGATTAGAACAAATCACTTATCATAATGGAAGTATAGAACTAATTAAGATGTGTCATTGGAAGAATCGTTAATCTCCTCCATAGACGTCGGTTTCAACTGCCTCAGTAATTCCCGGTACTCCTCCATCTCCTCGAACGACATGTGTGAATGGTCACCTCTGTCCTCTATAACCTCCATTGGGTGTACTCGATGTACGTTGTATTTAATCTATTAACTGGCACTACGTGGACTCGAGTATGACAAATGTAATGTGTAGTCTGTGTTACGGTGCAAGACTGTACCTGCTTGCGAGCTACAATGAGCCCGCAGATGCCTCAATGTACTCGTCATTGTCAGTACCTGAAAGTTGTTGGTTGCATGGATGAGTCATATGCTCCTCGAATGTCACAAACAACATGCAATAGTAAAACAAAATTAAAACATACAATCTATGTAACCACTGAGTGTGGTTGTCTAAACAAACAACACTCTTGCATCCTAAATGCGTAACTATCACACTTAATTCACCATTGGGCCCAATCACTGCCACCAATTCTATCAGGTCTTGATCGTCTTACAAAATCATGTGGATGACAATTGAGAGCGACCGCTACATACAAATACATCGTACACCGACCCCTCATTTCCTAACTCAAAAAGCATAGTCTCAGAGTCCGTTAGGAGTAACAAAGTAAGGCTTGTGAGTTACCGTGCTATTTGAGTGCACCAAATGTCGGGTAGTCATCACTCACTAATTCTCCTAGGTTTTTCAAACCTCTTTGTCCACTGTACCCCAATGTATCTCTGTTCATCATCCACTTCCTTAACATAACCTCACCTTCTCACAAAAGGAAACAGAACTCATGGTTCCTCAATCTCTATCCAATCATCTTGACTATCGTCGTTGCATCGTGTGTGTAGCCCTCGTGCCACGTGCATCAATGGACGCATACAAACAAACAAACAAACAAGAAAGAGAGATGAGGCTCGAGCCTACATACTACTCTCAGGGAACTAGTTGTGGCCCCTTAAGCGGTAAAATCACTTGTCACACAAAATAATCGGATAACATAACGAATATAATTATGGTTATCTAACCAGACATAACAAACTATTTTCCGAGGGTCGAACACCCTCGAACCCAAACCACAACACGTACAGACAAAAATAAAAACATGCAGACAATGTATATTATCAAATAAATTCACATGCCACAGATATAATTGTTAGAGTTCACACTTTGTCGGTCTAATCATTCAATAATCATGATAGAATATAGGCACACATTTCAGTAATTCTATCAGGAGAGAAATATCACACTTTCAAACATATATCAGTCATCAGATTTCTCATTTATCTCAACAGTATAAAGTAAATAAATAATCAGTTCTAGGAAATAAATAATTCTAAGGTAATTTATACAAAACACAAATTTCAAGGTTAAGTTATCTACTATCAAAAATCTCTCTGTTACTCAATTTTTCACAGTTTCGCTCCTAACTTATGTTTAGTGCTCTCGATGCTCCAAGAGTCGGAATTTCACAAATCTTATATATTATCCTACATTTTCAAATCTAACAAACTCATTTTTGAGGTCAAAACCTTAAATAAAATAATCCATTTTGATGTAACTCTCAATCCAAATTTGTGGCAAATTTTCATTTTACTAAAGGTCCTTAAACTTGTTTTATTTGTAATTTTTGCTAGAAAACTCCGATTTGAGTGAAATTTAAGGCTAGCTTTATGTTTTAACATGCAAAGAATTCATTTTTGGCACAAAAAACTCAAGGAAAGTAACTCAGCACATAGATTCAGGACATGACAATTAACTCGAAAATTTTAAAGTAACATGTTCAAGGAAATTCAACAACAAGCACATGGTTCAAGAGTTGGAGAGACCCCCTTTACCTCTTGAAGAAATCATGAAATCTTGAAGGATAATGAATAATATTAAGTTTTTTCAAAGTTTTCCTTCATGAGTAAAACAAAATGACAATTTAAAGATATTATATAAACTAGAACAAGAGAATGAAGAGAAATCAAGAACACAAGAATGAAGTTCATTTACCTAAACTTGGTGACTCAAGAACACAAGAACCAACGGGGAAGAAGAAGAAGAACATCTGAACTCCCCTCCCTCAAGCTTTAATTTTGTGGAGAAAATAATAAAGGGATAAGACTCCAATAGATTTTTCTTCACAAAGGCCAATAATCTATGGTGTAGACTCTCATTGACAAGACTTTGTGATACTTGAATGATCCCCTTGGCAACCAATTTGAACGTGCCAAGCCATACCACAAATGAGTAGTTTTGCGTTTTGCTAAACTACCAAAAATAGAAGAGATAGGATTTGCCAAAATTGATATTTTTGCTTTTGATCAAAATTAGTAAATCTTATTTTAATTACATAGATTATTGTGTTAAACTCCCTAAAAATACGTGTACCATAGTGATTCTCACACATAGAGTACTCTCACACAGAGTTAAATCACACTGTCATTTAATATGCAGTGCAATTTTGCTACTGATGGAATTTTTTTATTCAGACAGTTTTTCAAATTTCTGTCAACTAACTAAATAAATTATTTTCACTAAAAATAAATAAAATTAATTCTAAATTTATACAATTAATATCATACAGAGTATTGATTAAATCATACAATTATATAATTAAATTAGATTGTGCAAAATTTTCAATGTTTAGTCTTTAACAAATGAATTTTATTTACACGTATAAAAAATAAATATAAAAAAATTTCAAGGTATTATAATGTTAGTTTTCACTCTAACTTTTTATCGGATGAGTTTGAAATCATGCTTAAAAATTATCTGATGACAAATTAAAAGTTAACTCTATTTTTGTCGAGGTTGGAAAAATTGTCTTGCTTTCTTTAAAGTTTAATTTATTTATATAAATTTAAGTAAAATTTATTTTAAATTATTATTAATATTTAAATTTTAATTTATTGTGCGAGGGTTTATATTCCCGAACCCAATCCCAATTATACAAAACCAGGAAAATTTAAACTTGGACTCAATTAAAGTATGTTTTTCTAGTTAAAATTGAGTTGGAGTCAGAAAAAAAATGTGATAAGAAAAATGTAATGCAATATATGATAAATTCGGTAAGAAACATGAAAATTTAATAAGAAAAAAAACTGTAGAATGAAATTATTAGTGTCATTATATGTTCATATTGTTAAGATGTCAAAAATTTACTACTCCAAATAAATTGTGGCTTACGTTTATGTATCGTAAAAGCCTAGAGAAATTCATTTCATGCGAAAAAGAAAAAATGGCAAAGGTGTGTACTTTGTATTGTAAAGTACTAACGTGGATTCAAATCTGTTCCATTTAAGAAAAAATCCTTAGAATCAATACCCTCTTTTCCTGTACGCATTGCGGTAAGGTAACCTAATGCCCGACACCTATGACCTATCCATACGACTTTTTTGAATACAACAGAAAGTCAAAATAGCAAAAAAATAACTTCAACTTCAAGATATCGCTTTCACCAAATTCTTATTCTTATTTATTAGTCACCAAATTCAGCTCATCAATTTAGGAAAAGAAAAAAAAAATTGTCAACCAACAATATTAGAATAATGTAGTACTATTAAGAACATGAAAAAAAAATACACAATCCCATTATCGTAGAAAAAAATTATTACATTCAATGGAAATATTAGATTCACCTTAGGCATTTTTCTTCTTCTCAAAAGAGCATAGTCTTATTACCTAGTCACCAAGACCAGCTGAATAAAATTTTGTTAGGCAAAAATTTTAGACCAATAATTAGAAAAATGAAAACACAAAATATTAATAAATAAATTCATTAATTTGAAATTGTAGAAAAATATTTATTACATTTAATAGAAATATTAAATGCATCTTAGAAAAATATTTTTTATAGAAAGAGCATGCATAGTCTCTCACTTTTTTTTTCAAAGGACATGTAGTTGTTTTCTTTTCTCTCTCTTTTTTTTTTTTACAACGGAGAATGAATTACTTTTCATTGATATAATAGTTTGATACAACTGGGAATTTCATGGAAATAATTATTTATAAGATTCTCTTTAGACGATCAAGCTAAGGAATGCACTGCAAAATTATCCCCACGACAAGCAAACTGAATAGTAAACGAGGGTTGAGAAATGAACATCTTCTTACACTCATCAACCAGCACTCCTCCTTCTATGATACTCATGTTTCCACTTCTGATTTGATCCACCAAGCCTTTACAGTCACTTTCAAAAATCAGTCAAATAAGAAAGGTGATCCATCCAGAGATAGTGACTCTACTCCCCAATTTTAAATTTTTTTTTACCTAAATGCCACGTCAGTAGAAAATTTTACAAGAGTGTCACGCATTCTAATTCGTTAGACTGACAAGCGAATTACATGATGGACACGTGGTGGGCAAGGCGTAATTCACTGAAGGGCCCAACGAATTAGGTGGCCACGTGGCAGGTAAGGGATAATTCGCTAGAGGGCCCAGCGAATTAGGTGGCCACGTGAAAAAAAAAAACACAAAACTTCAAACGGTCATAACTTTTGATAGAAATATCTGATGGAGGCGTACGATATATCAAAACACTCGAAATTCAGAGGGGAAGCCCCAAGAGAATTCCTAAAGGGGATTTGGTCCACTATTTTTTCCAAAAAATGCCTCTAAGTGCCTCAAAATTAAGATTTAAGAGTCAATCATCCAAAAATTCAATTGTTTTCTATTTTTTAATTATTTAATTAGTTAATTCAATGCTAATTTTTATTTTTTTAATTATTTTTCTTAATTTTGAATGTTTTGACATATTGCACGCCTCCATCGGATATTTCTATCAAAAGTTAGACCATTTGAAGATCATATTGTATGCTTAAATCTTAATTTTGAGGCACTTAGAGACATTTTTTGGAAAAAATAGTGGACCAAATTCCCTTTGAGAATATTTTTAGAGCTTCCCCTCTGAATTTCAAGTGTTTAAACATATCTTACGCCTCCATCAGATATTTCTATCAAAAGTTATGACTGTTTGAAGTTTTGCGTTTTTTTTTCCACGTGGCCACCTAATTCACTGGGCCCTCCAGCGAATTATCCCTTACCTGTCACGTGGCCACCTAATTCGCTGGACCCTTCAGCGAATTACGCATTGTCTATCACGTGTCCATCATATAATTCGCTTGTCAGTCTAATGAATTAAGACGCGTGACATTCCTAAAATTTTTTGTTGGTGTGACATCCATGTAAATTTTTTACAAATTTGGGACAGTACAATCAGTGTCTCATCCATCCATCTCATAGTTGTAAGCAAAGCTAAAGATTCTCCTTCTTATGCATAGTTTTATTAGTCACCAGAATTAGCTTAATAAAAACAAATGTCAACTAACAGTTTTACACCAATAATTAAGTGAATAAAATTAGAAAATATTATATAGAGAAATTCGTTAAATTTTGGGATTGTTATACTATATGTTGTAAATATTCATAGACTATGTCAATAACTATTTTGTTGAAGAACCTAATTAAGCAAATTTAATATAGATTTTATTCTCTCAACTACAATTTTTTTTTCATCAACAAAACTTGATATTAAAATCTTACTTCAGAAAAAAAAATACTAATTTAAAATTGTAAAAAATTATTTATTACATTTCATACAAATATTTAATGCACCTCAATACATTTTTTTTAAAGAGCATGCTCTGCCTTATTAGTTACAAAAATTAACTGAACAAATTTCTTGTCAACCAACAGTTTTAGACCAAAATATTAAATAGATAAATTAATTAATTTTAAATTATATAATTTTTTATATTCAATATAAATATTAAATGAAATTGAAGACATGTATTTATAGGAGAGCATGCATAGTCTTATTAGTCAACAAAGTTAGTTGAATAAAAAAATTGCTAACCAACAGTTTTAAACCAATAATTTAAAAATATAAAAATTACAAAATATTAAATAGAGAAATTCATTAATTTGAAGTTACACAAAAATATTTATTACATTTAATAGAAACATGAAATGCACCTTAACACATAATTTATTGAAAGAGCATGCATAGTTTTATTGGTTACCAAAATTAGCCGAATAAAAAAAATTGTCGACCTAAATTTTAGAATAATAATTAAGATTTAAGAAAATAAAATTAAAAAATTTTAATAATAGAAAAATCATTAATTTGAGGTTGCACAAAAACATTTATTACAATTAATTAAATATTACATGCACCGTAACACATACTAGTGTTAAAAAATGTACTATCTTGTAACATCTTATCCTATCTGATTCAGATTCATAGAATAATTAAGGAAAATAATGTTTCAACATCTTAATTAAGTGTTTACATTCATAGTAAGAGAGAGAGAAAAAAAATTACACATGCGATGAAAGTTGAAACTATGCAATCATGTAAAAGGAAAAGGAAAATATAAAAGAAAAGTGGAAATATAAAAAAAAATTAAATATGTCATAATTAAATTAATAAGTAATGTTCGAAATTAGAATGTAATTTTTTTTAGTTTTTTTTGTTTTAATTATATATATATTTATATTGGTTCTTATATTTTAATATTAACATTAGTTATAACATAATAATAATAATATTAATAATCCATTAACTTGTCATAAATATTATTTTTTGTTTTTATAATTATTATTATTAGTGTATTTGATTTTTGGTGAAATCTTGAGATATCTTAAAATTTTTGACTATTTGAACTGCAAATAAGAATAATCTACATGAAAGTTAGTTACATTTAAAGTTAACTTCCCTTCCTTTCCAAAATAATATTAAACAAAAATTAAATTCATGTCTTTCACGTACTTAACATGTATTATTTGCACTAAACTTGTTTTGTTGGATAGACTTGCCACGAGTATAATAGCACAGTTACATATTTTTTTTTAATTGCATTTTTAAATATCTCTTAAAAGAATAAAACAAGAAAACTCTATAAATAGGGAGCAATGTTATTTAAGTTTTTTTAAAGAGAGCGTGTGAGATAGAGTGGGGAAAATCGCGTGGTGAGAAGTGAGTTACGTTAGAATGTGCTGGGTTGGGGTTGGGGTTGGGGTTGGGGTTGGGGTTGGGGTTGACGCTGGACATAAATAAGCTCAAACAAAATGGCCACACTTTGTTAAGTTGAACAACGCTCAAACCTTTCTTTCTTTCGCTCTTCTTCCATTCCACACTAAAAAGTAACACTTTCAGTTTCGGAGGGAAACACAACACAACACACAAAAAGCCCCTCCCCAAAGCAAATCACCTTTTTTCCTTTCAAAATGTTCGCCGAAGAGAATGGCCTCAAGGGAGACCCCAGACTCCAAGCCATTTCCCAAGCCATCAGAGTCGTCCCTCACTTCCCCAAACATGGTCTCTCTCACTCTTTTTTTATTTTCCAACTTTTTTATTTTATTTTATTACTACAACAAAATAAAGCTTCCTTCCTTCGCTGTCTCTGCTCCCCCCTCTTCCTTTTTTTTTTTTTATAAATAAAATAAAACCCTTTTCTTTCTTTGTTGTTGTTGCAGTTTCTTTTTTACCGAACAGATCTGCAACCGTTTATTTAGTTTTATTTTATTATTTTTGTAAGAGTGTGTTTTGGTGGATTAAGCTAAACTAATGGGGGGTGATGAAATTCGCAGGAATAATGTTCCAAGACATAACGACATTGCTGTTGGATCACAAGGCGTTTAAAGACACGGTCGACATTTTTGTCGATCGTTACAGAGACATGCACATTTCCGTTGTTGCCGGTACCGTACTGTACTCTACCATCAGCTTCTCCTCCCTACTGTCGTTACTACCTCTTTTTTTTTTTTTTCTTTATAAAAAATATTTTTTTCTGTACCCTCTTGTTCTTGTTTTGAGAACTGATATTTTTTTTTACTGGGGCGTTGGTATTGGCACCAAGGTTTCTCCTTTTCCTTTGCAGAAAAAGATCCCTTCTTGTTCTTGTTCCTTAGTGGTCTCCGTTAATTCATGTTTTTTATTTTTATTTTTTTCATTTCTTAAATATTTAAATATTTTATATGGTTTATTTTTGGTCTTCTTTGGAGTAAGTTTTACTTCCCTTTCTTCTTGCTTTTCTTTACGCAATTTCTTTTCCGGGTTTTTCTACCTTTATTTATAATAAAAAAATGTTTCACACTCAGATTCCCCTTTTTCTATCCGCGTTTTCTGTTATTTTATTTTATTTTTGTTTCGATTTTCAAGTCAATATATATATATATATATATTTTTTTTTTTTTTTGTAAGAACTAACTATATTTCTTTAAGGGTGGACTTGAGAGTTAGGTTGTGGGTATTTGTAACATTCGAAGTATTTTCTTAGTCTCTGATTCTGATTTTTGACTGATAAAAAATGATGGACCGTAATTTAGGCCACATACACGTCTTGTAATGATAGCCTCTTGTAGAAAACAAACTCAGGCATGGTGGTCATTTTAAACAACGACCCATCAACTAATGAGGGCTTAATAGATTTAATGGGGCTATTGCTGTTGATGTTGCCTTTGGTTGATTTTTGTGTTTACTATTAATGCAATTGATTACATGTAGGAATTGAGGCAAGGGGGTTCATGTTTGGTCCCTCAATTGCGTTGGGCATTGGTGCAAAGTTTGTTCCTTTACGCAAACCACGGAAGCTGCCAGGTATATTTGTGTTTTGTTGAATGTTGATTCTAGAGATTGTGTCCAAACTTGGTCAATGTTGAAACTTGACACAGTTGGTCAAAGTTGAAACTTGGAAGTACCAAACTATGACTAAAACAACAGAATGTGTGGAGATCATTTTCTGAGATTCTGTGGGAGGGAAAGACCTTGTCCTACTTTGGTTGTTCACTGCTTAATGTGTTGAAGTGTTAGTTGTGGGACAGTGGGAGTTGCATTGCTTGATTTGCATTGAGAAATCTTGTCATAATTTTTACTATGTGGCGCATCAAGAATTCAAATTGAGTCATGGCTGAAACAGCTTACTTTGTCCTATGTATGCTGATCAATATTGCATGACTTACAGTTGCATGAGGTGGGGATAAATGTGTCTTTTTCAGCATCTTTCTTCCATTTTTATTTTTAACCTACTAACTAGTCGAGGCCTAAATTGGATAGAGTATGCTTTGTAGTAGGAATTTCACAACAATTCATCTTAAGGTGCTTGTTCAAAACTAGAATTGTTCATTTTCAACTACTTGTTAAGTACTAAATTTTAAAGCACATGCATCTGATTAAAGTTATTTGGGATCATTAGTTATTGTCATAGCGTGTTTAAATTGCCTTGTAAATGCAACCTGCATGAAATGCGAATTGAAAATCAGTTATCAGAACAAGGTATACGTTCCACTATAGCACTGAATGAGTAGTGAAATCTAGCTTCAAGCCAATAAGATTCTCACTTTTGTAACAATTTCATAATTCATATTGGTTACTCCAAAATTAATTAAATTTATACTCATCTCTTTGGTGTGAGTGGAATCAAACTTGGTTATAAATCAGGCTTCAATCCAAATCCCCTTCCCCTTACACTTGCTGACCTGTAAATGCTTAATCACACCCTAAATGGCTGTTAGCTGGAGGAAAAAAAAGCCTTACTTTAATTTCAATTGAATATATTTTAATAGTTTAGTACCTTTCAGCCTTTTGTAGGGCCCTCCAAATTTTTGCCTAAATTAACCCTGGCATGGTTTGTGTTTAGGTGAAGTAATTTCAGAAAAATATGCTCTAGAATATGGAACTGATTGCTTGGAGTTGCATGTTGGTGCTGTCCAGCCCGGTGAACGGGCCATAATAATTGATGACTTGGTGGCCACAGGTGGAACTCTGTCAGCAGGAGTAAAACTTCTAGGTGATTTATTTTTCAGCCTCTTTTTGGAGTGGGGGAGGGTGTTACTTTTTGTCTATATATTCTTTGCTTCTTTTATTTCACTTGTGATTGTTCAATGTATGTGGTCCCAACTTTGCAATATATATTGTGGTTTCTTGCAACTTGTTTTGTAGAACGTGTTGGGGCTGAAGTGGTGGAATGTGCTTGTGTCATTGGTGTGCCTGATGTCAAGGTAATAATCACTTATTAGCTTTTGTAAGTTAGCTTGTTTTGTTACTTAGGTTTTGTTTGGGAGTTAGGAGGGGAAGGGAAGAAAAGAGATTCAAGGGAAAGGGAGGGGAAGGAAAGGGAGGAAAATGAGGGAAGTTTCTTCTTCCTTGTTTGGGATTTAAAAATATACTAAGAGAGGAAAATTGAGAGTTAATAAGATACTTTTATAATTTTGCCCTTAAATTGTGATTCAGTACTTTGTATTTTGGTGTTTTATTAACACTGGTTGGAGTAGGATAATAATTTTATTAACACTGGTTAGGGTAGGATAATAATTTTATTACTTTTCCTTCTAAAAATCTCTCAAATTGGGGAAACAACAATTTTTAGGCTTTGGAGGATTTAAGAGGAATTTTAAAAATTCTCAAATCTTTTTCCTCAAAAATTAAAACTCCCAAACAAGGAGATGTCATCACTTAAACCTTTCCCTTCCCCTCTAAAATTCCTCTCCCAAACTTGGTCTCTCTCGGAAATTTCTATGCTGTTCAAGGTAAAATCCCAAAGTTAAAAATTCTTAACCCAAAATGCTGGATTGATTTATGATCACGAGTGACCAGTTTATATCTTAAAAGTATATAAGAATATTTTTAACTTCTAGATAATGGCAAAAACACTGAAAATGAATTCTCTATTATTGTTGGAACCTGAATTATTTTGGTCTTTTTGTTTTGAAAAAAAGATTATCTGTCTTCAATTCTTTTTACCAACAATTACAAAAATATCTTGTTTCTAAAAAATTATAAGGTAAAGCATAAAAGGGCAGCGAAATCTTGCTTGTTATACGTGAATTTTTGTCAGAATATGTAAAAGTCCCATCTATAATTTCTTTTAGACAACGCGAATATATATTTTATTTTAATCTTGAAAATGGTAAAAAAAAAAAAAAAGCTTGTACGTCAAACATCAAACACCACGCTCGTAATTGAAAGTGGCGAATGTATTTGTTACTTGTTTTATCATCTACCATATTGTAATTTCATTTTAGATGATCTCCGATGACTATATTTTGTAATATATAATTTTTCCCCTTCCTTTAAATTTTTTAGTTTCTTGAAATTATGTAAATGAAATTTAAATTAAGCCTTCTCTTAATTTCAGGGACAGTGCAGGAGTATTGGAAAGCCACTTTATGTTCTTGTTGAACCCCGTAAAGCAGATAAATGTTACTGAGGTACGCCAAGCCAACACTAATTCCTGAAATGGGAATTCTTTCTGAAAATACACTAGTAAAAATGGTTGCGTAAACTAACCGTTTGGGCTTAATAACTCTATTCGTTTTGCTTCGTGGTCTCACGATATTGTTAACATATTTCAAACATGTTCAGCTTTTTCTTAACTACTTTAGACTCTTGCTGGCACCTTTTATGGTAATCTCATAAAGTGGCTCAACAGTTAGCTAGTGAGCCCTCTAAAATGAGTACATTTTTAGGGTTATGCATGAAGTTATAATTATTTTTAAAAATAAAACAAATGAGATTATAATCAAACATATATGTACTTTTTTTAGTTTATTTATTTTTTAAATAATCACTTTTAAAAATAAGTGTTACTAAACATGCACCATTAATTTTTATTTTTCAACGGATTAAATATGTTCTTAATCTCTTCAAACATAATAATGCTTATTTTTAGTTCTTAAAAAATAAACAATTTTATTTTAGTCTTTTATTTATGAAAATATGTTAGATGTGATCATTGTTCTTAAAAAAAAAAAATGGCTCATTTTGGTCAATTGATTATGAAAATAAAGATCACATGACACATTTTCATAAATATGGGAACAAGAGGAGACAAAATAATTTTAAGAGACTAAAAAGAACATTGTCCTATTTGTCAGGACTAGAAACAAATTTAACCATTTTTCAGTCATGTGGTATATAACCCTACACTATTTTCTAAAAATGTACCTCAGCCTAAAATAAAACAAAAAAAAGACATCTTCCTAAGCTTCCCGTGGTTGGTTCTTGATTTGCACCGAGGGGCCAACATGGTTGCTGTTACCCCATGGATAAGAAAAAGACCTATAGAAATCTAGTTTCTGTTCTCTAACACTATTTTTTCACTTTTGTGATATTATCCTTATATGTGCATGGATTTCTCTAAAAGTTATATACATATTCATGCAGATGTGATGTTGGTTCGATCTTGAACTGACATACAAAAAGGACGCTTAGTGTGAGAAACACAGGCCATAATGTGATCCTTAAGTTTTCGGCTGATGGGTGTGCATGGCAATTGTCAAATATCATCCTGGGAAATGTTCCCCTCTTTTCATATCTTTATCTTCGTTGTACATGTTAGTCATCATGTTATGTGGCCAGCAGTTTAGAACAATAACAATCATTAAAGAAGGGATGAATTTTATGGCATTTTATAAAATGTCAATTTAAGGTCACATTTCTTCAATTATGTTTGGAATATTCGTAGATAAGGAAATTATTTTATTCCATTTATATATAAAAGAAAAAAAATATATTTATATATATTTTTTTAAAAAAATGTGAATTGTTTTAAAAATCAAATTTTATACTTGGAACTTATGGTGATTCATTTAATTAATGTTTCATTAGTTCAGTTACTATTTAGTAAGAGAACTTTTCCATACATATAATTAAAGTAAAAATAAATTAACCTTGCCCATATCTTACCAAATACAGTAGAATTTATGAAATAAAATATATACATTTGTGGAGTTTTAAAAATTTTAAGTCATTTTTTATTTTTTAAGATTCAAAGCATAAGATTTTTGACTTACAAATCAAAGCAATTTTACTCTTTCATCACTTCAATTTTGCCACACGGTCATTACTCAACATCATTAATGTTGCCTAACATTGGTTCAATACTTGACGCACCCTCTGGTGTTTGTTTTGGTTGTTTTTCACTTTGTAAAACACATCCAACACATCCAACATTAATTTTTATTTTTCATATCATTCTTTCTTTAATGATTTTGAATGACAAATCAAACACACGTTAGGTTTTTCCTATACACAACTATTTGTTTTGTAATGTTTTCTCATAACTCTTTTTTTAATAAATACATTATGATTTCATAAGTTAATAAGGATGAACACTTTAGTATTAAAAAAACCATTAATTTATTTCCTCAATGTCATAAAAATAATAATTTTTTTCACAGAAATTTATTCAATGAAGTTTCAATTTAATAACTATTTCGAGTTGTTGAGAAAACAATTTCATGACATTTTGTCTTGTTAATCTAAATGTAAAAATCTATAAAGAACTAAAATAAAAATTCATTTATTTCCTCAATGATTCAATGATTCAATTATGTCTTTTATTTTTAAAAGATTTGATTATATCTTTTATTTTTAAGATGTGTTCAATTTGATCTTGTTTAAAAAATTAATTTTTATCTTATTTTTTAAAAAATTCAGAGCAAAATGGAAAGAAAATAAGAAAAAATTAAACTTATTTTAAAAAAATAAAGAACTTAATTGAATTTTTAAAAATAAAAATTTTAGTTGAATCATTTTTAAAAACACCGGACCTAATTGAACATTAAAATAATAAGAGGGTCAAATTAAACCTAAAAAATTAAATTAGAGGAAAAAAAGTAATTTATTCAAATTTTAATTTTTGCATATTTGTTTGAAAATTCATGTAAACTTAAAAAATTTGAGCAATAGACACAAAAAAATTGTTTGAGTTAATTTTTATAAATTATTCATTTAATTATTTATAAATATAAAAAAGGATTTTATAAATATTTTTTTGACCATTTAGAGATTTGAAAATGAACGCAAAAACTATAGTTATATGTGTGTAAGCCTCTTTGAATACAAAGTCAAAATTCAACTTATTCTAAGAGAAAAAAAGACTAAATGGCTAATTCAACTAATATGTCGGTATGATTAATGTTCCTACATACTTTTAATATGTGAATGCTATATTTTAAAGCACATATTAATTCTTAAACAATGTTTAATAAAAAAATAGCGCTATAAATTTTTAAAAGCCTGATTATAAAGTTTAGAACTACAAAAATTTAATTCATTTGTTTTAATTTATAATAATTTAATTAAAAATATAATCTAATAAAACTATACGAATCTAGTAACAGCACTTTTTACAGAAACAAATACTTTTCAACTATGACGTATATACATGGTCCGAGAAAGACGGAACTTAATAGAAAGTTATACTGGTGTTTCTTGGACCAAATTATCATTTTCTTGAGTATTTCGAAACTGAACAGGTTCAATTTCAAAACTGAATAAGGCTTGGCAATGGCATGAATTTTTTTTTTTTTTTTTTTTGCAACCCCATTCGGACAATAAACCTAAAGTCATAACACGAATTCCCTCTGCAAAAATATATTAAAACTTGCACCCACCTACTATGTACTGATAATTATTTTAAATAAAAATACACTAACCAGTCATAATCATAAAGTTAATCACATTAACAAGTTAGTAAGTGCTGGAGCCATAAAGATAAGGTATGGTTTTAAAAAATTCAATATAAATAAACATGCTAATCAACTGTTTTATAATTATAAAGCAAAAAAAAAAAAAAAAGCAATCTATTTCCGTGATAACAACAGCACTTTATTCCTGCTTTCTCTAAAAAATTATCAAACATAGTATATTATTACTAATGACAAGTATGAAGTTCATTTAGAAATGAGGTTGTAAGACAAGATCACGGTTAACACTTTAAGCCCTCCCCATCCCACCCCCCACACTGCTGCCAGTGCTTCTCCATGACCACAGCTATAGAATGTGGTTTTATTAATAAAAAATGGAAACGAAAAATAAAAAAGCAAGAGCAGACATAATTTTACCTTTGATGAGTTCCGGCTTTTCATTATTTCAAGTTCACAAAAAAATGTGGTGCAAGGCTCTTATACGTGTGTAAAGTAAAAACTCGTAGTACAAGTTGAAATACATTAGGGGAGCTACTGCACTCTGTATATTAACTCACCTATTGGGAACGGCAAATGATCATCCACCGGGATAAGAAAAACAGTGGGCTCTTGATCAAAAGCCGAAGAACAATATATATATATTAGCACTTCACATATATTTCTAAATACTTGTTACAGTTTCCACTGAAGGGGAATCATCACTTGCTGTCATATCCAATTTGAGAGCATGCCTTGTGACGCGGTTTGTCTGTTTTCTCAATCTAACATTATCGATGAACAAATCTGCTATGATCTTTCTCACTTCATCATCACAGATTACACCATCTTTTATGTCATTCGTTTTATCTACATTGGAAGCTGCACTTCCGTAGTCCTTCTCTAAGTTTTCTACCTGATCAAATTTAAATAAATTCTTTATCTTAAAATGAATAGGGAGGTTCGCTGGATTCTCTAAATGCGTTGCATTAAAAAAAGTAGTTACAGCTCAACTCTACAACTGATAAAAACATAGAAAGACACAGAAAGATATAATTTGTACCTCTGCTAGTAGGATGTCCATTTGGTCATCAGATGTCATTAATTGATTAAAAGCAATTGTCCTATCTTCGTATTCATAAGGAAGGCTGGCATTGCACTCTTGAAGCTGGTTGAAAAGAACCCTGCATTTCTCCAGCAGTTTTCTCCGAGCAGCTTCTGCCTGCTCCCTCTTCTCTCTTTCGTGCAGAAGTAGTTTCTAAATACATGAGAAATACAAGCATAGCATCATCATTTGTCTTACATTCTGGGCTTTTATGTCCATATATCAAACGAGGAATATTATGGAGAGCAGTGAGGAAGGAATTGCTATTAGAAAATTTAAGCTTTCAAGATGAAGTCCTGCTCATTACATTACATTTAACTTCCCACTGAAGAGATAGAGACAGAAAAACTTGGGAAGGGAAAACAAATAAATGCATAGCATAAGAAAAAAATAAATAAGGAGAATCTAGTGCAATATCTGAAAGCAAAAACAGTCAAATGAAGAATGTGAGTTTCATATATATGTGTGTGTGTGTGTGTGTGTGTGTATGTGTGTGTGTTAAGAGTCCTACTAATTTAGAATAAGACAAGAAAATTGACAAAGCTATTTTTCCGAGGAAAATATATGAACTGTTGAGGAATAACCTCCTACAAAATATGACATGTGCAGACTTATAACCTACCTCAGTTTCACTGTGTTCCTTTATAGACTCACTAAGTTCTTTCTTTAACTTTGTTTGGGAATTACGGAGAGATTTGACCTCTTTAACCAGAACTTTAACATCTGCTTTGGATTTTGCTTCTAGCTCTCCATACTGTTTTGACAAAATTTCCAGCTGCTCCTTAGTAGCATCTAAATTCTCCAACAGCACATCATTCTGCTGAACAATTGATTCCTTTGTCAAATCCTGATAAGAATTTCTCCCCTGGATATCATGTCATGAGCCATTATTGAAATCAACAAGTCCTAAAAAGAAAAGTTCAATATATGTAAAATAATGAGAAAATGTCATACCGATTCAGACTTTAGTTTTATCTCCATTTCCAATGATTGTCGTCTAAGTTCCTCCATATCCCACTGCATTTGGGTAAACCTTTCTCTCTCAATTAGAATAGCCTGCTGCAAGTTCTCCTTATTTTTCTGTTTGGTAGTTTCAAGTTCTACTTCCAAATCCTTGACCTGAACAGATCCAATCAATTGTAGACACAATATCTATATAAAAAAAATTGAGATAATATGCTTGCTATAGAACCATAAATTCCATAAATATCCACAGATTATAGATATATTTATTTTTCAACTTGCGTAGTGTCATCAATCTCAGATATAGGTAAACTAAAAAATATATAAAATAATTTACAAGGAAATGCATGCCCAGTCATGTACCTTTGTTGCAAGGAAATCCTTTGCAGCTATTTCTTGATTTAATCTAACTATAAGGTCCTCCATATCAGTTTTTGCAGTGCCTAGCCTTCGCTGCATGGTTGAAAGAATCCTGTTCAATTTATTGCGTTGATCTAGTGGAAGGACTAATTGAGTATCTCCAGTAGACTTCAACTTTGAGTGGCCCATAATATCTGTCTCTCTTGAAACCAAAGCAGATCCAGGAAGGTCATGAGAGCCATCACCAGATGAAATTGGAATCCCAAAATTAGACATGTCACTACCTCGTATTGAGCTTCCATCACTTCCAACACTCTCATTTGAAAGCTTCCGAACATGACCAACAACCTTAGCATGCCCAGGCTCAGAGAAAAGCTCCATGGTATTATTAGCTAAAAGTGAAGAATCATATAAATTACCATTATTTTTGACCTTTTCTGCAACATAGTTCACATGTCTGGCATTTGCTTTATGCCTAGGAAGGCCTTCCAATTGCTCTAGAATAGTCTGACCCATAAACAAACCTTCGTCAATATTTGATATGCCATATTTAACAAGCTTTTCTATTGGATTCGTCATATCTTCATCTAATGTTAGATCATCTGTGCCAACTTCAGAATTATCATCCCGTCCAATTCTTGGTGTTCCTAGGTCAGATGGCTCATATGCAGTATCACTACCATAATCTGAGGCAACAGATGAACTGCCAGCAACTAATGATAAACTCGACTGGAGAGGTGATTGCACAGAATAAACTGTGTTATTGGAATCAGGGTCTGTTTCAGAATTCTGCTGGCTTGCATCTTGGAATGCTAAGAAGTGATTAAATGAGGTATAAAATATCAAAATTTGGGAAAGCTAACAATCAATTAGCATAAAACAGAAAACTGACATGTTTGAAGAAACTAAGTGCATGTTGCAAAAGATAATCACATACAAGATCTAGCAGCTGCTTCTAGTTCGAGAAATGATGCCACGGCAGCACATCTTGATATATCAATGTCAGACAATAGTTTGGTGATCCACTCCTCCAAAGAGCACCTTCTCTGTAGCAAAAGTATGTGTTAAAATTTACAACCACTAATTCAAGTCTTGCATTCACAACTGTCCACAACTGTACAGATAGTTCAATCTAATTGTGACGTGAAATTTGTAATTAGGGATATTAAGAAACCTGCTACACATATTTCAAGAAAATTCTTACTAAATAATCTATAATCTCTTTACCTCTACATAAATAAAGAGAATATGGAGCTAATTTTCATCTACATTTTTTATGTCCGAAAATTTCTACGAGTATCCTTATCCAATTCAAATAATTATTCAGCAACCAATTAAAAATACAAGGCTGTTCAGATATAAATTGGCTCTCTAAAAGTTCTTTAGCATTATTTGAACTGAAATTCGCGCTGAAAACTTGACCTAGTTGCAGTCACATACAAAACTGGCACTTATTCTTGCTGTTAGGTCGAAGAGAAAAGATAGCAATTAGGAAGTTAGAGACAGATTCAATGAAAGGATTCGGTGAAAAGAAATATAATGAGCTCTGGCAGAAATCCAAAAACACATAATGTTACCATCTTTTTGGGTAAATACATTGATGGGCTCATTTTTACAAGACAATGGCAGGTATTGAGGAGTTGATCAATAGTAATCAAATACATACCTTATCTGAATTTCTAGGAGCTAGTAATCTACAGTTGCTAAGCATCTAGGCCAAGTATGTTCTTATAAAATAAAGAAATTCAAGAATGATGCAATATGCAAGTCCATAATGCCATAGATGAAACAATCGGTACTGTAGTGAGCTAAGACATTTCCGACCTCTTCTAACAAAGCTCGGCTTTTCAACTGCAAGAGTCCCTTGGGTGGCGCTGGAGGGATATTTTTCCCGGGAAACTCCTTTTTAATCTACAAAGACAGTATGGGGTAAAAGTCTAAAAATCAGAGTAACCTAAACAAGCATAGACACATTCAAAATATTTATCTATATATATCATACACGCACAAGTGCACACATAGCCCAGGTAACATACTTCTTAAAACATTCATAACCCATGGTTCTATTCTAATCTAATAACCAAAATTATTCTTTCTTGAAGGATTGAGAAATACTTGAAAGAATTTCCAGTTTCCAGAAGAAGACTTTTTCTTATCCATACCTACCATCGGTGCAAAAAAGGGTTGGCTTCTCTCATGTTGTTGAGAGAACACCATGGCTGTCCAAGTGTCCATTAATTGAAAGTCATAATATTTTGAAAACTTCCTATCCATGTCTGTTTTCCACATGAAAAGTTAATGCTGATTTTCTTTAGATCTTGTAATGTTTCAAATTTAGAACTTTGCTGTCAGTTTTGTAATGGCTAAGTTTCCTGTTTTCAAACTTCCAAACTACACCTTATACGATTTCTTCTTCAGATAGAATATACTACTCTTGAATCTTGATACTCGTTAACCTTTCAATTTGCATTCCAATAATGTCTAAGTAAATTAGAAAGTGAGCCATTTCAGATTTGATAAAGGACGTTTCATCATTTACTTAACAAAATAAAACAGCTACATTGTTTACCAAAACAAAATTAGTTTCATTAGTCCTTTATTAGTTTTAAAGGATGTAGAAATGTATAAAACCAGTGGACACTTTCACCACTGTTGACGTATTTTCCCGCTCTTTTCACTGCATGGAGAAAACCCCTTCCTTGAGAGAGTATCAGATGAGTTAAAATATTTCTTCCTTAAAGATCTTGCCAATCCCTTATTACTGTCACACTATAATAAATTGAATAGTTTTATGGATGAAAATAAATCAATGGCTAAAATTGGAGCAAGTGTTAAACACTAAAATGGATACCGATCAATATGTGTGTAGAGAGATGATAATGCTTAAATAAGAACTCAGTTGTCAGTATCAGGGTTGAAGTACAAGTACATGAAATAAAAAAATCAAGATGCAGTTAAAAAGGATAAACTTACATCAGCAAACAACTTAAGAAAATCATTGAACCTTCTTAAGACTCCATGGACCTTTGTAATCCCTTCTGGTGACTGTACACCAACTTGAACCCTGTAGAACTGTCCCTTAATGATGTTAAAAATGAACACTCACAGAGAAGCTATTATTCCACAACAAACTATAAATGAATGGAATGTGAACATCTGTCAACAATTAATTCCTAAGTTGCCTCATTTCATCTTTTCTATAAGACATCTTGCTTATTCACTGGCATATGTCCTGGTTAGAATTTACCATCAATTTTAAAATTTAAACACTTGCATCCGAACTTAATAAAGAAGAAAGGAAGTCAGGGATGCAGTATATGATCATAACAACAAATGCTGTAGACTTAAATTGCATGTAAGACTCTCAAAATCATGGTGGCAACATTAGACAATTCTAACTATTGGCAAAGAGAGACAGTGATGCAAGGATGGCAGTGATGTTAGAAAGTTGTAGTTGATATGAATAAAATCATTTACCACTGGATATTTGAAGTAGTTAGACTATGCACAAACATTACATAGAGAATAAAAAATACACTATAGTTGCATCTTTCAAATTCAGTGTTAACAGTGTCATGTATACTATATTATTATATTATAAAGGAAACTCCCACAATGGTCAAACATTATATTAGGTGTTAAGTTTTGAATCAATGTGAATTAACTCCTTCAACATTTATACATTTCTCTCATTGCATCTCTGAAAAGATGGGATGAATTTCTGCACTATTCTCTTCACTGTTGTAAATTTATAGTCTCACTTTACAAATCACACAAATTTAAACAAAACTTTTAAACCTATATGATAATTTCCACTTCCTTCAAACTGAGTATGATAATTCTAATCCTAACAAATCCAAAATAGAAAGGTGGTACAAAGTTACTCCTAAATCTGGCCATGAATGAAAATTGGGATATCAATAAACTTTACCACTACAGGATCAGAATTCCTTGATTTTGGAACAAAGGCCCAAGAAGGTATTGTGACACAATAACTCCAACCAGTAAGATGATTGTGTGGCCACACTGTATCTCGTCCATTCTGTACAATAGGGGACTTCAAAATTAGAAGGAAGTCAAATACAAAATAATAATTGCACAAAGGAAACCATTTTTTTATGCATAAAAGTCACAAAAATATGAGCTATCAAATAATACCAGAAAATGGAAATGGGAGGAAATATTAGCTTAGTATACCAGAAAATATTCTTGAAATATGGTTGTACTGGCGAATTAAGATTGAAGAGAATTCTTGACAAAATTGTAAGGAAGAAAAAAAAATTGTGAGAAAAAGCCACCACTTACTTAGATTTTTAAAACAATTGAATGCATATCGTCCTTGTGAGATGAAGAACATACAAATATATAACAAAGTTTTCTCCATGCACCTCTAATTCGCTTCAAGAATAATGTCAAAGGTTCTCCAGAAGTTTTCATCTTTTAAAATACTCCATAATTTGCATTTAATGCTAATAAACTATGTAAACCATTATCTAATGGAAGATTTCCCACAAAATAAGACACCCTCTCTTTAGCTAATTAAGAAACTTCCATGTTAGATTTCACCTTAAACCAATTGGCATTAAGTGAAATTGTCCAAAAGGTGTATAAACTGCATCCCAGTAATTGATATAGGCGATGTGGGACTTTCTTACACTACCCTCCATAGATGGCTGCTGGACTAAGTGATACACGAAGGAAACTACGAAAATCATAGAGATCCCCTTCACAAACCACAAAAGCAATGGAAATGGGCTATAGGCTTTGATATTCTGTTAGATTTCCTCTTAAAATCAATTGAAATTAAGTGAAGTTACACAATAGGAATATCAACCACACTCCATTAATTAAGGCAAGGATGTAGGACTTTCCAACACTCCCCTCCAAAGATGCTTTCCGGACTAGGCAATACACGAAGGAAACTACAGAAATGGTAGAGATCACCTCCACAAACCAGAAAAGCAACAGAAATAAGAATATCAACCACACTCCATTAAGGCAGGGATATGTGGGACTTTCCGACACTCCCATCCATAGATGCCTGCCGAACTAGGCGATACACGAAGAAAACTATGGAAACGGTTGAGATCCCCTCCACAAACCACAAAAGCAATAGAAATGGGCTACAGACTTTGATACCCTATCAGATTTCAACGCCTGCTAAACCAAGTGATACACGAAGGAAACAACGAAAAAAGTAAAGTTCCCCACCACGAACCACAGAAATGAACTATAGGCTTTGAAAAACATTTTAGATTTTATCAGAAAACCAACTGATATCAAGTGAAATTGCACAACAGGTATATATAAACTGCACCCTAGTAATTGAAGCAGACGATGTTGGACTTTCCATGCAAGGAAACTACAAAAAAGGGTGTATAAATCCCTCCACATATGCCTAATGAACCAATCGATATACAAAAGAAAACTGTGGAAACAATAGAGATCTCCTCCACAAACCATAGAGGCAATGAAAATGAGTTATAGACTTTGATACCTTGTTAGGTTTCATCTTAAAACCACAACAGGCATATAAACCGCATCCTAGGAAGCGAGGCAAGCATACGAGACTTTCCAATGCTCCAAACACAAGTTTGAGACAATTTTCTCTCCCTTTTCTGAGAAATTATTGTATCGTCCAAGAACGACCACCACATGCCCATAGTCCTAGCCAATCTTCGTGTGACATGTACCGATTGTTTCAATTTATGATAAAGAGTTAATAAAACTCAGTCACTTTCCACCTGGAAATTAACGGACCATTGACACGCGGTGGTCACAGATCATACAATAATTTCTCCCCTTTCCTTGCCAATCATAGGAACATAGCATAAGAAACATGGCCTCCGAGTGATCAAGAAGCAATGATCTCAACAAATTAGAGCTAAAAGTAACTATAACCTAGGTCTCCTTTGCATTTTAAACACCTAAAAATGACACACTCTACACGCTGAATCAAGTTCACACTAACGAGCGCAAAACACAGTTCATATGATCACGCGCATCAATCAAATCACGACAATAGACACCTAGGGAGCAACAATTAACTCTTCGATCGTCACGTACGAAGTGAGAAAGGTATTGACATGGAGGTTGATCGAAGAAAATAGAACCAGTTCATTCAATCGCGCGAATAAAACTACAATTACATTAGAAGAATAAGAAACTAACCCATTTTCGAGGCGCAGGGCTCCAATCCATGCCGAGAGGCAGCGGCGAAGTCCCATCGTGCCTGTGCTTCGGAGGACTTCGTCTCTGCATCTTCTTCGTCGTCGTCGTCACAGCCTAGAATTCTCTACAATTTGAAGATCATAATATGATTATCTGAGCTCAGTGGTAGGAATCGGGATTATGAGAGTGACGGCACCGCCGAGGACTAGGGTTTCGCCGATCGGATCGGACAAGGCGAAATCTGTGCCGTGGTGGGTACGGCGGAGGGGCGCACGTTAAGAGTATAAGCGGCAATGTGGCTAACAAAAGCCGTGAGCGCAGTGCGTTTGTTTTATTTATAGTGTACACGTGTTCTATCCAATGAAAAAATACAATTCTCTTCTCGTGTTGTGTTGTTGTGCTCTCTCTAGTCTCTATACTGTAGAGTGTAGTACCTTTGCTTTGGGACTCAATTGAGGGGGAAACAAGGATAAAGTAAAAGAAAGAAACAGCCACACCTAACTGTCGTCTTCTGTAAAACAGCATCAGGGAAAGCCAAACGGTACGCTAGATAACTAATATACTGTATTGGTAAATGGCCCGGGCTGGGCTGAGCTGGGCTGGGCTGGGCTGGGCTGGGCTGGACCATGCAGGACAACTGCTCCTCGTTGAGTATTTGGGCCTCAATTTTTATCTAAAGCTATTTTCTTTTTAAAATATTATGGTATTTTTTTTCCTAAGCCTGGTTTATAAAGGAAAAAACTATTCTGACTAATCTAAAATTTAACTGAAAAATAAGTAAAATTATTTTCATCAAAAATTAAATTTATATAATATTCAAATGATTTAACTTTAACTTTAATATATTAATTATTTATACTCAATTATTTGGTTAATATCGTTATACTTTGTGCCCAAAGAAAAAGATGTCTGCATGGTAAGACAATGGTTAAGTGTGTATTTGGAATCATTGAAAAGTGAATATGTTCATACTTTCATATTAAATTATAAAGGGATGTGAAAAGTTATAGAGAGTGGCTTCATTGATGATGCAAAAAATAACGTCCACGACGATTCCAAACAGGCAAACACAGGCTCAATGTATTCCCAAATTGCAGAAAGATTTCTCCTAGCAACAAATTGTGCAAATAGTCTCATCATTGTATGCAATCTTTATTTGTGTAATGGTTACACAAATTACACGCCAATAATAATATTCCAGATTAAAGAGCATGTTGTAGAACATACATAGGACCGATATCTCATCTTGAGCACTTACGAGCTTTTTTACAATACACGTAATGGTGCATCACCAAGGCCTGGAGTATACACAACAAAAAACTCAAAAAGAAAAGAAAAAGAGCAGGACAAGATGCATGTGAAGGTGATTTGTCGAGGGTAATAGGAAAAAAGAGTTTTTGTAGGTAAGTTATGTTGATTAAAGATAATAAATTTTTTTTTCGTGCAACATGAGCATTCCCAAAGAAGAAACAGTCAAATGATCAAAAGAAGAAAAATAAAATAAAAAAACGAAAATTGCCTGATATTAAAAGGGGAAAGAAGAAATACACAAAAACACAAAAAATTGAACTCTCCCAAAAAATAATAAAAAACATAAATTGTTAATTATGTAAAAAAAAAAAAAAAAAACACCAATCGACAAAAGTCGACTATTGAAATCGAATCTTTTAACCTTTGGACTAAGCAAGCTAACATAGCCGAATTTGGTATGCAATAAACTGTTAGATCTAGTAACTAATTGTTAATTATTTATAACATAGTTCAAATTATTAGCAACATATAAATATTAAAGAATATTTAATACTTATTTTTATTTAATATTTTAATGCATAATAATTGCAAGTTAAGGATTAATAATTAATTTTAATATAACATATTTTGATCTAATTAATATAAACAAAACAATTGTAAGTACTTTTATAAATGTTTTTTAAATCATTAAGTCTTCTTAATCTTGGTGAGCCTCTCATATCTGACTCACATAAACTTTTATTCAACAAAAAAAAAACTCATTTAATTAGTATCAGTGTAGTGATTTTTTAAAAAATATTTTCTATTCTTTCTTTATCTCTATAGATATACTTATTTTGTTGGGGGTGTTTATAGCACTAGTCATCAATTAGAATTGAACTTTATCTCAACAATTTGTGTGATGAAAATTTGCATTAAAAATAAAATATATTATCTCGATAAAATCAATATTTTTATGAAAAACAATACCAAAAACATACAAATAAAAAAAAATTATCTAAATTTATTCATTGTGTATCTTCAAATTATTGTGAGGATTGAGGTTCAAATTCTTTCTTATAAAAAAAAATATAGGTTCAAATTCCCCTATTGTTCTTATGTGGGGCTCATGTGAATTAGTTTGAGGTTAAATGGTTATTAATTATTTATTTATGGTCCTTCTTTTTTAAGGAACTCATGTAATAAGATGTAGTTGTGGTAGTTATTTATAAAAAAAATTGTAGCCCAAGTAGTAATCACATGAAAAGAATATAGTAGATGTTAAAATTGTCAAAATTGGTTTGTTCTAATGGCCCAAATGAACTAGGTCGAGCTATTATATTTGAGATCCATAAAGAATTAAGCCAACCTAATGGGTCATATAATCAATAAAATTTAGATCTACTAGTTATGAAACATATTTAGTATGACATTATTTAAAACATAATATTTCAAAATTAATACAAATTTAAACAAGAAAAAATAAGACAAATTAATCCATCCCGACAAATTAAGTCAGACCAACATTGGAATAATTCCTAAGAATTTCAAGCAAGACCTTGGCTCATCAAGTCAAGGCCAACTAGCGCATTTAACAACTCTAATGGAGTGTGACGTATGTATAAGCATTTGGGAGTTGATGTATGTGGTGGTTATCCTAATGCCAAACAAAGATCTATTATTAAGAGATTTATATCAAGAATTGACGATAGGTGAGAGACTCACTACACCATGGATCGATGGAACACAAAGCTAATGTCTATAATAAAATTCTACTAAGTAATTCAAATGCAATAATGAGTAACCAAATGTGAAATGTGTTTGTAATCCAAGTTAAGATATCAGTTTTGGTTTTAAATAATGGTCCACAATTGCAATTGTGACTGTAATATCAAGTTTTTTCAACTCAACTTGACCATACCACAATTATAATTGCGGCTATGTGCATATTTGTTTTTCAGTTGCAAACAAACGATTGGAACGAAATAAAGTTTGCAAAAATATTCTGACTTTTTTCTTTATATAACTGAGTTTGTGAATTATTAGATTTATTTTAGAATTCGTACATTGCATTTTAAACTGAAATCCAAATATATACTATAATTTGTCACAATATCAAGAATCAGAACAAAAGCACAACACACGTATAATTTAAAATCATGATACCAATGTTGCGACAAGTGGAGGTATTGGTGGTAGGTTAGTTTGGTCAGACCTAACTCATGTTTTGAACACAAACTAAACTAAAATATCAATCAAATCCCAAAGTTCGTAACAATGTGCTATTGTGCTTCCTATTTAATGTTTCCTTTATGGTTTCAAGATGCTACACAAAGTTGCAAACATTGACTCACTTTGTCATGTTGTGTTTACACTAGGTCCATCTCCGACAACCTCCACAAAACATTTCCGAAAAGCCAAACAAAGGTTTGATTTTGTTTTTGAATATCATAATCTTCAAAACATCACCACTGTACATGTGTCCTCCAATCACGCTAAAGTAACCCCACGCCACAGCGCTTGCGCCTTGCCTAAGTCTAGTTAGTAGTCGGCATTATGAAAGCAAAATATAAGAATATGATTTGGTAAATTTTTTTAGAAGTAATTTAAAAAAAAAATAAAGAGAAAAAAATGGGATGATTTTTTTTAAAGTAAAAATAAGTTTTTTATTAATTAATTTTTAGAAGTGCACCAATATAACTTTTCCAAAAGATGAAATAACATCTACAAATGAGTTAATACAAAACTCATTTTAACTTATGAAAAAACTCATTTTCCTTTTTATTCTTATTTTTTCTTCTTTAGAAGTGTTTTTAAAAAAATTTACATCTAAACAGATCATAAATCGATTATTTATAGACGGGTGATCAAATTTATGCTTGTTTGACAACCCACAATAATTAATGAAAATTTTACAATAGATTAATTTATACACACATTTCAATAACAAAAATTCAAAACTAGTTATATCAAAGTTAATGTTATTAAGCTATATAAAATAAATAGACTATAACTACTGTATTTATTTGTATTAAATTTACATAATTAATAACACTTCGTCTCACATCCATACACTGAAAATTTGTTAATCAACAGGAATACAAATACACATTCTCATTCATTTGAACAATTTATCATAGTTTTGTAATATGGATAAGAAAAGTGTAAATTAAAGAAAGAAGAGAATAATGTAAATGAAGTAAATAAGAAGGGATAGAGAAAGAATTTTACTATGCATTGTGACTTGTGAATTCTGATTCCAAGACTAATGGTATTTATGTACTTAATATTGGAAATGAGTGACACTGAATCTCGAGTATTTTTAATGATAGATTTTAAATTTTGATTTTAGATCAATTTTTGGTAGTTTTTATAGAATCACATAGGATTGAAGATATCTATCATTTTTTTTAGTGCTAGATCTTATTTTGAGATATTAAGGAAAGAGAAAGAAAAAAAAATTATTCTTTTTTGAATAATGTGCAGATTTTAAAAATTATTCTATAATAATTCATTTTTCATATTGGATATCTCTTCACCTCCTTTATTAGGAGATTTCAGTAGAGATCAAATCTTAATTTCAAAATCTTTAATTAAGATCTAACTAAACATGTTATAATTCCTCTTAGTTTAGGTGGTAAACAGAGTCTCAATTTCCGTCTTCATCGTCAAAGATTATGGGACATGTCTTTACTTCCAAACTGGGCCCTTCAACAGTGCTCCGGAAAGAAAAAAAAACAAAACACAAAAAAGACATTGGATCAAAATCAAGGAGATTTATGGCCTTGTATAACTCCGAGCCTCAAGTTTATCTTCTTCTTTGGAGCAAATGAAATATATCTGAATCCCCACATCACGCATATACAAGAAACGGGTGATCAAGAATGTTAGTTCCAAGAGTGGTGTTATTTAAAAAAAGAATGAAAATATTATAAAGAAAAAGAAAAATAAATTAGAAGAATCATGCCTTAAGTATATTCGGGTCATCAAGAACTACAATTATATACGAAACCTGATGTGCAGAGAGGTATTCAAAGATGGAGCAGATCATCTCATTGATTTTCCACAGCTTTCGTGAACTGTGTGATCATGGCAGATCTATTGCATAGGAAAAAGTCTATGGTATAACATAGTTCAAGAAAACTGTGGAAGATAATGAAAAATCGTTCACAATAATAAACATTTAGATATATCACTTTCTTAGTTTTCCATTAGAGAAATAGGAGTAAGGATCATTGAGGAAGATGGAGATAGATTGTGGATGGTTATAAAGAGTTTTGGCACATATTTTTTGGGTCAAATTGTTCAATGAACTTACTTTAACCATGTTTGTTGTTTTTGGTAAAGCCTCGTTCAGATTATCATATATGCTGAATTAAAGGAATCTAACTTACAAGATAGATTCAACCTTGTGGAAATTACGGCATAGGCTAGGTAATCGGAAATTTTAAAATAATTATAATTGTACTTTTTATGGAAAACTATGTAAAGTATGTTTTTAAAATAATCTGCAATATAATTTTTTAAATTTTAATTTTTTAAAATACTTCAAAATATATTTAAAAATAAAAGTGTTTTTAATGATTAAAAAAAGAGTAAAAGTGCTTTTTAATTAAAAAGACCAAAACAAATGAATTTTACATCTTTATTAGATCGGAATGTGTCGGAGTATCCTTCCAAATTAAACTAGTGAAAACTGCATTTTGTCTTGCATAAGAAATTGGCAGTAATCGAAAATGACATTTACTTTTAATACTTTTATGTTTTATTTACTAGTTTGTTGTTACATGTATATAACGAATTTTAAGTAGACTTTTACATAACATATTTTAAACATAATAAACAATTTTTAAAAATTTAAATAATCATAATTTAAAATTAAAAAATAGTTTAATTAATTAGGGACTCAATTGCAATAAGTGAAAGTTTTCCAACTAAAAAATAAATGACATAATGACTTTGTTTATGGAATTCCATTGAACCATTGATTAAAAAAATAACGATACCAAAACTCTTCATTCAAATATCTGCCGATTAATTTAACTTATACAAATAATTTTTCTTTATATAAAAATATATGGTTTATTAAATACATTATTAGTAAAAAATGTTTTTATATTAATTTTAATACGTTTATTATTACATTTATTCAATAAATAATACGATATTGAATCACAATGTAATTTTATTTATTTTTATTTATAGTATGTTACAACTAATCAAGCTAATGTTTTTGTCATCGTGCTCACGGCTCACCTTTATTTTTAGGTGATTACTTAAATATGATTTTGTATGTAATAAGACATTATGTAATTTTTAATAATTAAAACATTTAATAACTATGTAATAAAAACCTTATCATCTAAGCAAAAGACAATTCTATAGATATAAATATCTATACAAAATTGTGTCGTGTTCTTATTTTTTTTATATATATATATATATTCGTGATTAGACACTAATCACGAAACGATTGGAAGGTGGTGGAGAGCGCATGTTTATTGGACATAGGCATGGCAACGAGAGTGGTCGGGGGCGATAAATATCGCCCTCGTTCCCGAAAATTGACGAGGACCAGAAATTTGTCCCCATCTCCACCCGATGGGATCGGTTTTCCCCGTCCCGCTCCGCCCCACCCCTGAACTGAACGTAGAAGAAAGCAACGGAGAAAGGCGCGGCATAAATGGTGGTGTGCTTGAAACGCGAGTTGAAGAACTTGGACTCAGCAGCAGCGGAGGTGGGAGGAGGGAGGCTTAAAGTTCCTTCGGTTCGATCACTTTCTCTTCTTCCTCGTCCGTTGACCCTTCTGAAGTTTCCACCATTACAAGTTATGTTTCTGCCTCTGCTCCGTCCTTTTCTTGTTCTAAAGTTGCGAAGATTTCTGGGGTGGAAGAAAGTTCCGAGCTTTCGTTGTTTTCTCTCTTTTCTTTACCCTATTCGAGATTAGCCTCTATGAAGGTGCTTGCGCTGCTGCCAACGTGGCTGGCGGCAGTGGAGAAAGATTCTCCTGAACGGAAAGTGAGAATGAAGTTCTCAGAGGTGATGAGCTCGATGTCGCAGCATTGGCGGTGCTTCTCGTTCTTGATGCGGTCGTGGATCTTGGGATCCACCGTGGGCAAGGGATTGTTACCCCACACGCTCACTGGATCCATGAACGTTGAAGATGAAATAAGTGAAGAGAGTGTTGTTATGTTGGTTATGTTGGTTTCAGCCGTTGATTTGGAATGCAAATGTGAGTGCCCGGTGCCTATGTGTGCTTCCGTAATATGGTTATGGAAGTTCTACAAATGAGAATAGCTGAATAGGAATAGGTATGGTAATATGGTTTGATTTGAGGGAAAAGGATGGACCCGTAGTTTTAGTGGTTCATCAGTGGAGCTAGAGCATTTACATAAGGCCATTGGTTTTTTTTTTGTTTCTGGCCCATGTTAACTTTTTGTTTCTAGCCATTGGTTTTTTTAAGGCCCTAATATGACATGATGCACTTAGGGGCGGGGTGGGGGCGGGACGGATACCACCATTACCAAAATTGCCTCCGCCCCCGAATTTAACAAGCAAGGCAACAACTGAAACCAAAATTGAAACCGATCAACTCGGTTTTTTCCCATCAAAATTGAGGTGGGGTGGGCGAGTGCGACCCTTGTTGTCATGCCTAATTGGACACTACTTCCACCCTACCCATTTTATTATTTATTAATTGGACATACAAATTTATTACTTACACACACATATATAATTTATTATCAATTATGCACTCATACACAATCTATTATTTGACTGGAATTTATTAAAATTTATAAAATTTTGTAAGTATTACTTATTATTTAATATTTTTTTGCCTATATTGTATAGTTTTCAATAACACATTTTTATTAAATCTGTACACAAAATAAAGAAAAAAAAATCAGTGTTTATTATACAAATCTTTGAAAACATACAAGGTTGATAGTTCTGTAATTAAAAGATAAAAATAGGAAACGAAAGCCTAATAAACCAGCCCTATACTTCCTAAATAATTTCTGTTTTCATTTTTTGGTTGGCCATTTTGTGATATGTCAATAAAATTCACTTGTTTCTGTCAACTTGCTTAACTTATTAGATTTTTTTGCCTAATACTTTTTTTTTCTTTTGTCATCATAACTGTATTTTTTTATTACTTAAGTTAAATTAATTTTGTCAAATCGTCAATTAATATCTCATTTCATAATTTTTCAATTTATTTGTTAAGCACTTTAATTAGTTAAATTTGCAAATATATATAATCATCTTAAAGGAAAAAAAATTGTTAGGACGTGCACCTTTTAACATGTTTTTATTTAACATACTTCTTATTAGTTAAAATATTAAAAATCATAAAATTCTGTAAATTCCATATTCTACTTAATTAATTTCTTTCATGATTTTATAGTTTTTAATAAATTTTAACTAATAAACAAATTGTTAGAAGGAATGTGTTATAACACTCTTTCTCATCCTAAATAAATATCTCACCAATAAAATTCACTTACTGCACGCCCGTAATGGCAATCGACAATTTTTTTTAAGTGCTATACGATACAAATCAACCCCACGCGAAACCTTTATGTTTATATATAATTGGATAGTTGTTATAATAAAAAAAAACATAAAGAATGAGATATTTGATGGAAATTACGGTAATTATCTTATATTAAAAATTCATCTTGCATAATTTGTAGTATTTTTTTTTTTTTAAAAAAGAAACAAATTTTCACCACGAATAATGACATAATTATAAAATTAGACAATATTTCATGATACATACAAGCTAGAAGACAAATTAAGGCAAACAAGCTTGCCCAATTCATAATTTGACGAAGCAAAACAATACAACATTATTTAGAACACGTACGTGCACTAGCATTAACAACGATTTAAACCCCCAATGAAACAACAACAACAACAATAATACATAAAAAACATATATAACAATCTGTAAATTGCCAAAGAAATGCTTACATAGGCACCGAATCAATTTCATGTTAAGTGCATATCTAAACATTTCGCTGACGACGAGAGATAACTCATGAACCTAATTTGATTAATATCTCAGGAGGTACATTGGAAACCAGGAGGGACAGTCTTTTGACAAGCACTAAGGATCAGGCTGAGCGTGACAGGTACGTTCAAGTTGATTCCAAGCACATTGCCCTTAATTGCGGTGCATAAGCAAAGTGCAGCTTCCAAATCCGCCAAATCCTTAATCAATGCACAACACTTGCTCGAAGGAGGAGTTCCAATAATAATGTTAACAAGTCCTAAGAGGTCAGCACAAACACCTAGCTTTAATGTGTCCTTGGGGCATGAGGCATTGGTTGATGGTGGTGCAGAAGGAGGAGCACAACTAGGCTTTGGAGTAGGTGGTGTGGGTGGTGTGGGCTTAGGAGTTGGTGGTGTGGGCTTTGGTGTGGGTGGTGTGGGTTTTGGAGTTGGCGGTGTTGGTTTTGGAGTTGGTGGTGTGGGCTTTGGTGTGGGTGGTGTTGGTTTTGGAGTTGGTGGTGTGGGCTTTGGAGATTGAGTGGGTGGTGGGCAATTGGCATGAGTGAATGTTGAGTAAGAGAGGAGAGAAAGCACCAAAATGGTGGCAAGGAGTTTGTTGGAAGCCATAGAAAGTAAGGGTAGCTAGCAATGTGTGTAATTTTGATTGATGTTGAATGGGAATTGATGAAGGGGCATGGGAGCTATTTAAAGACAAATCGTAATTAAGATGCATGTTCTTGAAATCTGATTGAGTGGAAGCGAGTGAAGAGTGTGATAACACGCTTCCAGTTGGATCTTTTTGTAAGCTTGTGAACGTGTGGGTTGTAGTATTTTGGTTCATTTTGGCTGTGTCTTAGATATTACTACATCTTACCCCATTGTGAGAAATTAATTTTAATAGGAAGGGATTTTTTCTTCTTCTTCTAGAGTAAATAATTGTTTGTGGACAATGTTTATTTTCTTGCACACACCAAAGGCTCTCATTCCGCCGGAAGTGATAACATTTCCAAGGCTGGTCATGAGAAACGCCATAGAATCACAAATTCAAAATTTCACATTGTTGACAAGGGCATCTCTTTGGCTAGTGTGCATTCTAGAATAAGTAAAAATAATTTAAAAAGAAAAAAGAAAATGGCTTCATTAATTTTTACATTTGAGTAGAAAACAAAATTGAAAGAGTACACGATGTACTCTTTTGGCCGTTGCACTTGCACATGCACCACCATCACACTGCAATATCCTTCATTCTCCTGAATCTTCTCTATCTTTAAGTCTTTATTATTGATATTCTGCACCTTTCCTCCTTCACTCCCCGATGCACACCCCAATTACATTAAAGAATAGTGATACACGGATACCACTATTTTACAAACACTATCAACGTACATGCATGTTATTTCTTTCTATTTCTTTTTCATATATATCACATCTTATTACTCATCATGCATACATATATTTCTTTCTCTCTCTCTTTCTCTTCCTTGGTGTAGAATAATATGGAGTGGTCCATGCAACATTTTCGTCCGTGAAATAATATATTGCGGCTTAATACAACACTCAACAACTCCCTAGTTATAGTCATCCAGCAGCGAAGAGTAGAGAAGAATAGTCTCTAGACTCATTAGCATGCCACGACTTTCGCTAACAGCACCACTTCATGGAGGAGAGAAAAAAAAACTTGTTTAATTGATGTACATTCTCTCCGTATTTGTTGATTTAATTCTCTGAAACATTTTGTAGAATGAGTGTTTTTTTTGTTACATGGTTTACAAAATGAGTTGTATATATAGCAACGAAATTGTTGAGCACATCTCGTAATAAGTAAAAAAGATTCTCAATTATTTTTTCTTATTTAAACTGAGTATGTATTTTTATTTGGATTTTTTTCGGTACTTGATTGCAACCTTCAACAACCTTGGGCAATTTCACATTTTTTTAAAGCAAAATTATCAGTGCAATAAGATGATAAAAATGAGTTTTTTAAATATATATTTATATCTCAATTATTGTCCCTAAAAAAATATAGACTCAATTTTATTAGAAGTAGTTTAAATTATTAGTTTCAACCTCTTTAATATGAACATGAAGGAAAAATTTATGAAATTCCAAACAGAGAAGAATAAAAGGGACAAGTTTCACTTCCTGTTATTAATTAGCGATTTAAGCCTGTAAGTGACGAGCAAGGCAAGCTATTTTTGAGAAAATAGCAATAGGACTTCAACAGAGAAAAATATAGGCATGATGTAATATAATGTGGTAAAAAAAATAAAAAAGACAAGTAATATTAACCTTATTTATAATATCGGTATACTTAAATATTATTATTCATATAAAATAGGCAATTGCTGCACAGCTTCTTAATTTTGCTATTTTAGAGAGTTTTGATGTCTTTTTTTTACTTAACCAATGAAATTTTGACTTGTGTGTCAGTACTGTAACCCAAATATAAAGATAATACAATAATATTTTTTATTTTAAATACTTCACCTAGAATGCTAATAATATGATGCCGTATAATATTTTTAAAAATATCACATTGCAAACTTTATTGTCAGTCAAACATAAAGATGGATCAATGTCATATAAAAGAAACTAGCATTGAAACTCGGTGTAGTGTAAGATATTTTTAGTAAAAAAGGAGTGAAAGAGAAAGAAAAAATAATATAAAATATTTAAATTCTTAATACATAATGATGGTTGGATAGTTTTTAAATAGATATATAGACTATGCGAATTGAAATGGAATTTTTAAAAGAAAAATTAGGACCATTTTATAAATTAGATCTAACATGATTAAAAAAACACTATCAGTAAATTCATCGATTAATAAATCATCTGAAACAAAGAAATCGTCAATAAAATAATCATAATGTGAACAGAAGCACATGCCTTGTTGCCGCCAGTTTACACGTAGCAGGCAACAACTCAAGTGTGACCACTGGATAACGAAACGAGGTCACCATCCTTGAAGGAAACCCTCTTCGGTCCCCATGCACCTTCGGAAAATGATTTTTTCGTGTCAGATATTGACCCCTTGTTATCAAACTTTGTTTTTCTTGTTTTTTTGTCTCATGCTTTTTTTCTACAAGTACGTACATAGCAAGAATCCCATGTATTGTATATATATGATATAAAATTATTTCACTTTTAAAAATAATAACTTTATTACTTTACTATACAAAGATAAATATAATTTCACTGTATAAGTATATATATTTCCATGGCTATTATGTTTTAACTTACTGGTTTATGGCCGTTGACATATAAAATATGTAAAGCTTAATTTTTATGTTCTTTTTTCCTCAAAAGAACTGGACATCTGGAACGTAATTAAAGTTTACAAAATGGATGGTTTAATAGCAGCCTAATGACACACTTACTAGGAGGAGGCATTAATGTATTTGATAAAATGAACTGAAAAGTTAAAAAGTAATACATTTGTTGATTTAAATGTTTTGTATGATTAATTGATAAGTTTATTAATGAATATAAAATGACATAAAAGAATATAATTAAATATTTGATTAAAAAAGATATAAGAAAATCCCAAGTCAAATAATGAGATATAAATGAAGAAAAAAAGTTAATAGATTAATTTATAAAAATAAATAAGTTACTATTAAAATAATTTACGTGACAAACAAAACTCCATGAGTGTCTTACCAAACACAATTATGGCATATAAGATAAATATTAAAATAAAATATTTTTTCGAAAGATGAAAATACGTGACAATAATGAAAGAAAGCAATCAAAGCATAGTATTGTAGCAATTATAAATAATCAGTAATTTAAAAATAACCAAAAACAAAATGTAAAATATTATTGACTTAATTATATTATTAGTCTTTAAATTTTTTTAAATAAATTCATTTTTGTCCCCATATTGGAAAAAAAAATCATTTTAATCAGTCCCTAAAATTTCAAAAATTACATTTTTAATGATTGGAGCTAAACGAAATGGAAGTGGTGACGTGACATTGTTAATGTTTGACATATATATGTTCGCTTTCAAGCACCACATTACCAAATCTATTAATGTCATTTGGTTCCAACGATTAAAACTGTATTTTTTGAATTTGAAACATTAAAATGATTTTTTAATTTTTCAATTTTTTTTTGGGGGGGGGGGGGGACCAAAAATGGATTTACATTTTATTCTAAATTTTAAGGACTAAAAAACATAATTAAGTCAATATTTTTCTATGATAATATTATTTTTAAAATATTGAAAATTGTAGAATATAAACAAATTGAAAAGTAAAAAATGAATAAAGAAAAATGATGGTAAATATGATGGAATAATATTTTTTTTACAGTAGAATGCTGGATGAATTATTTTTTTTGGTCTTAGCTGCTGCTGGATGAATTTTATTACGAAGAAAAACAAATATGATTAATTTTGAAAAACTACAAAAATTGAAATGTATTAAATTAATGTTTAAAAGAATATAAAAAGTATAAGAGTAGATTTTGAAAAATATATTCACCTAAAAAAAAGAGTTTGAAAAATATGAAACAGTAGAAAAAAAATAGGGAAAGCCTTCTTCAACTTACACATTTTATTCTTTCCACCATGAGATTCAAATTTTAGGGAAATTTTCGTATAGGGTCAATTTGTTTAAATTTTAAAACAAAATTAAAAAAATTAATTTTTAAGAAGTGGATAAAATTTATTTCTTAAAAAATAAAAAAAAAATACTTTTTAAAAACATTTTAGACAAATACATCACTAAAGTGTAAAACTGTTTATTTTCAAATAAAAAATTAAAAATTAAAAAAAAAAAACTTAAACGAACCGGTTGACAAACTTGCTCCATTAGGTCTTCATGCAATAAGACTTGTTTTTATAAATAAATAAAAAAACTCGTATCACTTCATGAATAATACTATAATAAGTGTCAATACAAATTGGACTGAACTCAAATACATGATGGCGAAAGGACTCATGGACCCCGAATTTCTCTAGTCCAACCAAAAAACAATGTACACTATTACTATTTGCACTCCCCCTAATTCTTTTAATTTTAATTTCCAAAAATATCCCATAAACAGTCCCTTTCTTCTCTCTCCATAAGTCTCCCAGCGATGAAAGAAGGCTTCTCCACCTTGAATGCAACAAATGGTGAAGAAGGGGATGGTGAGGCTTGGTCGACCGTGGAGAGAATTGATTTTTTGAAGATTGATCGTGATGCCAATTTTGCAAATAATACTTTTTTTTCAAGGAATGAGTGGATGAAGAAGGAAAATTTAAGGAAGAGAGTAAGAACCATTTGTTTCTAACTAGGGACTCCCAAATGCAATATGAGAAGCATAGTTCCATCCAGAACCGTGAAAACAACCTAAGTCACACAAATTCTGCACCTTTTTGCACTAAATTGAAAAAATTACAAAAGGGTTAAGAAAAAAAAATCAAAGCCTTTTATGTCAGGCAAATTGAAATTTGAGATCAGAATACAATTTGAAAGGGGAAACTGTGCGACGCAAATTTGAGGTCAACTTCTTCAAAAAGGGAACAAATGAAATAGAAAAGATCCATTTTTCCTTTCTACAATTGCAATTTGCAAATGAAAGGATCAATGTTGTGCTTTTAGTTGAAATTGGCATTCTGGAGAACCCCAACAACAATGAAAAATTGAATCCTATTTCTTGCACCAACTTTGCTTTTTGTGGCCATGAAGCAACAAGGGAAAGTTAAATATGAAGGAAATGATGACTTTAGGAGAAGGTTGTGATTTTCCGAAAGCAAACTCACGTGGGTGTGTAGGTTTGATGGTCGAAAACAATGATTTTTTTGGGGGAGGGGGGAGAATAAAAAGGAAGTGTACTAGTAAAGGGGAGTTGAAATAGTTAAATCTTTTTACACAAAGGGTTCTGCTTCCTACACAAGCACTTTTGCTTATACACCCAACACTCAATAGAGTAATACCGAAAATGCCCATGCTAAAAGTGATTAAGTAATGACAGTGTTTTTTTCCCCATACACCATTCATACTTCTTTCTTCTTTTCTCTATCATTTTGCCTTCCCGGTTGCGTCGTCCCGTTCGTCTTCTTTGGCTCAATATTAAGCAACACAAAAGTTGGGCGTTCGTGGTTGGGTTGAACATTTGAGTTTTGCCATTGTCCTTCACGTAAGTTCTTGCCTTCATTTTTGCCATTGTCGTTTACGTTGATTTGGGAAATGGATGGGCGTTCATGGGTACAGATTGGCAATCTATAAGGCCAACTATACATGGATAATGTGGAAAGCAACATACGGATTGTCAATTCGTACATCCCATACGGATTGCCAGTCCGTAAGCCCATATGGATTGTCAATTCGTATACCTCATACAGATTGTCAATCCATGCACAAGGCTAGCTCACATGCACAAGGTAAATCACGCGTGTTTCTCAACACACATCCACAACTAGAAACTATCAACGCTTGCATAATAAACTCGCTCAAACTCCGAAGCAATTTCATTTAACGCATACCTTGAAACCATGCCGACGAGTCTTTTGTACAAAGTAACTTTAAACACATGTCCAACGACATGCGTGCTTGTCTCAAAAGAAGCCTTTATTTCATTGTGTTGCAACGTTATTATGTTGTTGTTCGTCGCATCCCAAACATTACATAGATCTCCAAGGCTATCTTGTAGTAGCCGCTTAAATGTCCAATGAGCAAACTAACCCTACAGTAAAGGATTAAAATAATTAATTTGAATAACGTAAAAATTATTGAAATCATTATGTCATCAATGTATTGCAAAGGATTTAACTGTTTGTAGTAATGTTTCCAAAATGCATGACTTTATTAGTCCATGCCGTCACAAATATTTCTTTGTGGGGAATCAGCCACGTGTCTTTTACATATCAAACAAATATTGGCCACAGTGCGCAAATACATTCAAACTTCATAAGACAGTCAGCATATGTATTTTCAGAAACACAATCTACAAGACTTCTCCATGCTTCCATCACGTATTCCCATGCATTGTTTTGTCCTACAAGCGTTTAACATTTTGTCTTCACATTCTTGTCAATGTGGAACCAACACAACAAGTTGGTTGTGTTAGGGAAAACATCTTTGATGGCATTCATCTGTGTTGTATCTTTGTCTGTCATAATGACTTTAGGGAAAAGATCATTTTTTAGAAAAATCCCTCTAAATCGTTCAAACCCCAGACAAGATTGTTCATACGTTCGGCCTCCAAATACACAAAAACAACTAAAAATGTTATCCCAGTAGGTGTAACACCAACAATGTCAACCAAAGGGAGTCTATACCTATTCGTTTTGTATGAACAATCAATGAGGAATACCAAATTACATGAATTTATCAATTTCACTGCATCCAGATGTGCCCAAAAAAGCTCTCGTACAACATTATCATCCTTCACTCTATGCCAATGGATATATGTATCGCGTTGAAGACGCTTAATTAATTGTTGCATTTCAGTATTGTTGCCTCTTATAGAAGTACGGTACACATATCTTGCATTGTACACTTGTTTCGTTGTTATATAGGTTTTCGGATTGTGATCTTTTAAAGTCAGAAGAATATTCTTTGGTTTAACCCTTGATTTTGTCATTTCAGCAACAATAACCTTCTCTTCCTCAGTTAAACGACCATCATATGGATGTCTAGTCATTGACTTAGCCAAACGATGGTTATGTAACTCGCAAATTAACTTCACCATCCAACCTTCACCTCCTACCATAGGTTTCCCTCGCAACTTAAAAGGACAAACACACTTTTTAGTGTTAGTGGTCGTCTGTACTAAATCTTTGTTAAATGCTCTATAATTTTCACTCCTTTTACAACCTATCAAAATAAATGAGGTTCTTCCCCTCTTTTCCAGTTGTTGTGTTAGACATCATTATCACAACTACAAATCCAATCTCATATACAACACTACGAGCTAATTGCAATACCTCTTCACGAGAATTAAACGCCTACAAAAATTTATAACACATCTTTAATCTTCTAAAAGAATTCATTTGCTGCTTTTATGAAATACCACATCATATAAATACCTTCTAAGTATTAAAGGCATCAGAACAATCAATTGAAGACTTGTTATTTTCAAATGCAAATGGTTCGCTTCTGTTGTCTTCAGTCATATTAATTTATTCAGACATAATATTATCATACATCCAATAATCGTTGTCCATCTTAACAAAAAAATTCAAAATAAATCATCATTAACAAACTATACGCATAATAATCATATTCACAAAAATGACACTGTTATTTTAACTCAAATTCAATACATCACTTAAAATGGACGAATACTAAGTCAATAACAACATATACAGGTGTCGCCCTAAATCCTAAATACATTTAAAAATATCCTAAAAAAATGAAATTCAAAAAATATTTAAAAAAACCCTTAAACAAACATACGGATTGGCAATTCGTATGGCCATACGTGTTACAATAGTGACCATGGTTCAGAAACTACCTCCGACGACGCTTTCTGACAAACCAAACCACCCCGATTGCATACCACCACCTCCACCGCCAAAACAACACTGTCAAATCTGCTTCAATAGAATCACAATAGAATCACAATTCTGTCATGTATTTGGTTCTGATTCCCATCGAAGTAAGTTTTTCCTTTTAACTTTTAGATTCAATACAATCACAATTCTGTCATGTATTTGTGTTTAAATAAACAAATACATAACATAATCATGATTTTATTTTGTAGACATGTTCAAATACATTACAAAATCACGATCTTGTTGTGTATTTATATCCAAATACATAACAAAATTGCAATTCTATTATTTATCTTTTTATTTATTTAATTATTTTCAGATTAAGTTTTAGTAACAAGTTATTATTTTAGTAAGCCCCTGTCCGAATATTCTAATCATTATTTAATTATGTAAATTATTTTATTATTTAATATAGTAAAAATATATTTTTAATACTTATTTATTTAAATCATTTTTTAGTTATGCTATTAATTATTTTACTATTTTTAAAAAAATTGTTTTATTAGTTATTTAAATTGTGTTTTAGTAATGTGTTATTATGTGTATTAGTGATATTTTATTTGGAGATTTTAATTCGTTAGGTTATTATGATTATATTTACTATTTAATTAAAAAAAAAGTTTATGTACATCATGGCACTCATGAGACATAAGACCCATAGTCATAGATGAGACCCTTTCAACAAATTATGATATCTGACCATCCCTACACCCATGATTGACTTTATTTGCACATCTAGAGAGACTGCATGCATAACAACAACAACAAAAATAGTATAAGGCATATGCTAATGTACCCGAAAAAAAGGTATCGGAGGTTAATATAGCTTATCACATCATGTGACTCTCGTTTGGAGGAGATCTACAAACTTGTCTTTGCTTAGGTCTTATAAGGACTATGTTGTTAAACATGTATGGATTAGACATCCCTGAAGGAAGCTAAAGTTGGCGAGTCATGATAAGAAGGTGTTACCAATGCCATCATAACCAAAGGTATGGGATTATGTGTAGGGGTTAGGATTCGCCTCATGTACATTGTGGGTTTTCCACTAAAGAACGATGCTTGTATGGTAAATATTGTAAAAAACACAAGGTTTTACGAAGAGAACACCACTCATGACAATAGATAACTTAACTTATGCAACTTTCTTTGTTAAATATATATTCAATCATTGTTGACAATGTAAGGCCTTTGGCCTCTTTGATATCTCCTCTCTATATATGTATGAGAAATCAAATTATACCAGTGTAGCTTTAACAACTATTAAAACTCGCAATTGGATTGAAAGTTCCTTTCACATAAATCATATATGCAAATTTTATATTAATCTAAAATCATTTGTTATCTTGTTCAAGCAAATTAAAAATTAACATAATATAAATATTTCAAAATATACTAAAACATAGATCAATTTTGACAAAATTTGATATGAATGATCTTAGCAATATGTAGATACAATTCAACGGTTGGATCAATAAAAATCACATCTTATATCAAGTTATAAAAATAGTGTAATAGTTGTCAAAGTTATATCGATGTAATTTGATCTCTTCTCGTGAATATATATATATATATATATATATATATATATATATATATATATATATATACACTAAAAAAAGCTTTTGTTAAAAAATAGAATACTTCATTAAAAATGTAAAAGTTAAAAAAATGGTAATCATATATCATGGAAGGACTAATTATTTTGGAAGAAATAGTATAATGTTAAAAAATGTAGTAAACATGAAATTTTATTAAAATTTCGAGGTTAAGATGAAAAAACAATAATGAAAATTATAAATTCAAATGATTTTCTAAGCTTTACATGTAAAAATATGATAAGCTAAAAGGGTTTTTTTCTTCTGTTCAAATCCTTCCAATTTAGCCCAATAAACTTATAAATTAGTCAAATAAATTATCAATTAATTGAAGTGATTATTAAGCACACTACGTACAGGGTAAGTGTTAATTAATAGTGTTGGCTTAGCATAATGGTATATGATTTGGCACATGTATATTAATTAATAAATTAACTAAAATCAACTATTAAATTGCACGCCACATTGTGAATCATATTTCATATAATTTTAAGAGAAAAAAATAATGTAGTAATATTTAAGACTTTTATTTTTCTTTTACAAGGATGGTGCTTCAAGTATGGTCTCTTGCCCCGCAAGAATAATTTAGGGCTCTATGGCTCATGCCTCATGGTATGACTCACATGACATTACATCACACGCATCCGCACCCCACAAAAATGTCAAACCTAATTTCAGCGAATGATCGATCAAGGCATAATCGGACGGTGGAAAATGCGTATCCCGGCTCGTAAATATCGTGAGAATGAATGCGATGCGATTCACCCTATTCGTATACACGACTCCAAACGAAACGCTGAATAATGACGTGGCCGCAGTGGAATGGAATAGAGGATCCACATCCTCCCAGAAGCACGTGCGCTCTCACAGTAAGCCCCAACCCCATAGCCACTTATCAGAGCAAATTTATTTATCTAACGGTTAAACAGAGCCAATATCATGAAGCAAACCTACTCTTGACTCCATGTGAACCTAACCAAACGAAGAAAGGAAATAACAAGGCAATAAAAGGAAAAAGGCGCACGATTAATTATCATGCGCCATGGATTAATGAGACAATAAAAGAAAAAGGCGAAGGTAGTACTATCTTGCGCCCCCATGGTCCAAACCTGTGTGGGCTTTCTTTCTTTCTCTCGCTCGCGCACCACATCTCTCTCTGTCTGCGTCTTCTAAGATTTCAATACTAGCGAGCCAACAACAACTAACACGAACGAACACGAACAAGAAGAAGAAGAGTAGGAACGAGAACGGACAGTGGAGCAATGAAGCAAGCTTCGTCGGAGGCAGTTCCGTCGCTATCCTCGGCACCGTCGTTCACGGAGGCGGCGACATCGTCGACGTCATCAGCGGCGGCGGCGGAGGACCTGGCGGTAGGGTCGCGGGACGGAGGCGGCGGTGCGCAGGAGACGGTGGCGGTGGACCGGCGAGGCGAGTACTCGGCGGTGTGCCGATGGACGGTGCATAATTTCCCTCGAATAAAGGCTAGGGCACTGTGGAGCAAGTACTTCGAGGTAGGCGGTTACGATTGTCGGTTGCTAATATACCCCAAGGGTGACTCACAGGCTCTGCCAGGTTACATCTCCATTTACCTGCAAATCATGGACCCTCGCGGCACCTCTTCCTCCAAATGGGACTGTTTCGCCAGCTATCGCTTGGCAATCGTCAACCTCGCCGACGATTCCAAAACCATTCACCGCGATTCCTGGCACCGATTCTCCAGCAAGAAGAAATCCCACGGCTGGTGCGATTTCACGCCCTCCAACACTGTTTTCGACCCCAAATTGGGTTACCTCTTCAACACCGATTCTGTTTTGATCACCGCAGATATTCTCATCCTCAACGAGTCCGTCAATTTCACGCGCGACAACAATGAGGTGCAGTCCTCGTCTTCCTCGTCCTCCAATGCGATGACTTCCTCCGTGGTCGCGAGTCCCGTCTCTGATGTTTCCAGTGGGAAGTTCACTTGGAAAGTGCATAATTTCAGTCTGTTCAAGGAGATGATCAAGACGCAGAAGATAATGAGCCCGGTTTTCCCTGCGGGGGAGTGTAATTTGAGGATTAGTGTGTACCAGAGCTCCGTCAATGGGGTTGAGTATTTGTCCATGTGTTTGGAGAGCAAGGACACGGATAAGAGTGTGGTGTTGTCCGATAGGAGTTGCTGGTGTTTGTTTAGGATGTCTGTGTTGAATCAGAAGCCTGGTTCCAATCACATGCATAGGGATTCTTATGGGAGGTTTGCCGCGGATAACAAGAGTGGTGACAATACCAGCTTGGGGTGGAATGATTATATGAAGATGTCGGATTTCATTGACGCGGATTCGGGATTCTTGGTGGATGACACTGCGGTTTTCAGCACCTCGTTTCATGTGATCAAGGAGTTTAGCAGCTTCTCCAAGAATGGGGCTGTGATTGCTGGGAGGAGTGGGAGTGGTGCAAGGAAGTCTGATGGGCATGTTGGAAAGTTCACTTGGAGGATTGAGAATTTTACTAGGTTGAAGGATTTGCTGAAGAAGAGGAAAATTACGGGTCTGTGCATCAAGAGCAGGAGGTTTCAGATTGGTAATCGAGATTGTCGACTTATTGTTTACCCTAGAGGTGTGCAATGCTCTTGCCCGCCAAACCTTTTATCGTTTTCTGTGCACCATTTGCTTAGGCTTATAGTTAGCTATCAGATATTTGCTGTGTTGTTTGTGAATTATTATAGCTCCATTAGATGTGATCTTTTTGTATGTAGTTTGGTGCGGTTGTTGCCTATATTGATGGTTGAAGGCGCATGCTTGCTTTGTTTTAGAAGCGTTTCTATTTTTGAAAATTTCATTGAATTTGATATGTTATGCCTGTAGTTGTATATCTACTGATGATACCACCATGAGTATAAATGACAATCTAGATCTTGGGTCTTGATGCGCAGATATAGTAGTCTGTGTCCTACACTCAGATTATTGTGATACACTGAGAATTTGTTTAGGTTGTGATAAAAAATGGAGTCTGATGACTTTTATATGATTTTGGTGCTATCAGGGCAGTCTCAGCCACCATGCCACCTTTCAGTGTTTCTTGAAGTTACAGATTCAAGAAATACTTCCAGTGATTGGAGTTGTTTTGTAAGTCACCGTTTATCAGTTGTGAACCAAAGGATGGAGGATAAATCTGTCACCAAGGAATCTCAGAACCGGTACTCTAAAGCTGCGAAGGATTGGGGTTGGCGTGAATTTGTGACACTTACCAGTCTCTTCGATCAAGATTCAGGTTTTCTTGTCCAGGACACTGTCATATTCTCTGCTGAAGTTCTTATATTGAAAGAGACATCAATAATGCAGGATATTACTGAGAACGATTCCGAGTTAAGCAGCAGTGGTTCCCCAGTTGATAAAAGAAGTTCATTTACATGGAAAGTGGAGAATTTCCTTTCTTTTAAGGAAATAATGGAGACTCGAAAAATCTTCAGTAAATTCTTTCAGGCTGGTGGATGTGAACTTCGGATTGGTAGGTGTTCTATCACGCAAATTTTATCTCCTGCATTTTATTCACTGGCATTAGTAGTTGTGAACTTTTACTTTTTTTTATTCTTTGATTGAAAGCTTACGTTTCCATGAACCAGGTGTATACGAGTCGTTTGACACCATATGTATTTATTTAGAGAGTGACCAGGCTGTTGGTAGTGACCCGGATAAAAATTTCTGGGTCAGATACAGGATGGCAGTTGTGAATCAAAAGAACCCAGCCAAGACAGTGTGGAAAGAATCTTCTATCTGCACAAAGACATGGAATAATTCAGTTTTGCAATTCATGAAGGTGTCTGATCTGTTAGAAGCAGATGCAGGATTTCTTGTTCGTGACACTGTTGTTTTTGTATGTGAAATATTGGATTGCTGCCCTTGGTTTGAGTTTTCAGATTTAGAGGTAAGTCCTTATGGGATTGCTTGTCTCTGTGTTATCTTGTACGTACAACTATTACTTGATAGATGCCAAATATTCCTCTCTCTTGCCCCATTTTTCCTATTTTCCTTTTACCATCTATAGTATAGGATGACTTGTTCTTGACTTTAGATACAAGGCTACCTGTAATCCTGTATATGCATACCTATTGATTTGACCTTGGCACACACATGTCACTAATTTAACATATAATATCTGGTTTTGCATCATCTGACTCATTCTGTATGGTAAGATTGGAACAAGCCCATCAGGAAATATGGCCTTTTCCTTGGAACTTTTGCTCGTTATTAGCTGATAAGATGCATGGAACAAACTGATATGTCACGAGTTACAGAAGTTGATCAATGCTTCAGTTCATAATTTTGCATCCCTTGAACTTCTTTTTTTTTTTTTTTTTGATCAGCAAAGATAATATGTATATATATATATATATGAGAAAAAGGAACTTCTTAATGTACAATAAAACTTGTAAGCAGATTTCTATCCCATACCTGAGCCATATGATATATTTAGGACTATGTCTTCTATCAAACAAAATAAAATGATTATATGTTTTACCCATTAGCTTCTCACATGTTGTGATGCCGGGATTTTATAATGCCTACTGGTTGTATTAAATTTTGATTGCTCTTATCGTATGGTTGCACATGCCTCTTCTAATTTTGTCTTTAATATACAGGTTTTAGCATCAGAGGATGATCAGGATGCATTGACGACTGATCCTGATGAGCTAATTGACTCTGAAGACAGTGAAGGGATAAGTGGAGACGAGGAGGATATTTTCAGAAATCTTCTTTCCAGAGCTGGATTCCATTTAACATATGGAGATAATCCTTCACAGCCACAGGTTACTTTAAGGGAGAAACTTCTAATGGATGCTGGTGCGATTGCGGGGTTTCTGACTGGACTTCGGGTTTATCTTGATGATCCTGCAAAAGTTAAGCGTTTGCTTCTACCTACCAAGCTCTCTGGCAGCTGTGATGGGAAGAAGGCCACCAAAGCTGATGAATCTTCCCCTAGTTTGATGAATTTGCTGATGGGAGTTAAAGTCTTGCAGCAAGCAATCATTGATTTACTATTGGATATAATGGTTGAGTGTTGCCAACCTTCCGAAGTGGGTCCTGTTGCTGATTCTGTTGATGCATGCTCTAAATCTTCTCCAAATGGAAGTGGAGCTGCAAGTCCTCTTGAGTGTGAAAGAGAAAATGAAGCAATGGAGTCTGCACGAGTTCCAGTATGTGAGAGGTTGGATTCTGTTGTTCAAGAAAGTGGTAATGCATCTGCTGTGCAGAGCTCTGATTTAAAAGGCAATGGTATTCAGGAAAAAGCGCTTCCTGGACAGCCCATTTGTCCACCACAGACATCTGCCACAGCTTCAGAAAATGCATCCCTTCGTTCAAAGGTACAAATTTATATTCATAAGAGGTGATTTTTGTATTGTTACACATATATAGTTTTGATTGTGTGAATTTGAAACTTCAGACCAAGTGGCCAGAACAGTCCGAGGAGCTCTTAGGCTTGATTGTAAACTCACTAAGAGCTTTGGATGGGGCTGTTCCACAAGGCTGTCCAGAACCAAGACGGCGACCTCAGTCTGCACAAAAAATTGCTCTTGTATTGGACAAGGCTCCTAAGCATTTACAAGCAGACCTAGTTGCTCTGGTGCCCAAATTGGTTGAGCAGTCAGAACACCCACTGGCTGCCTATGCACTTCTTGAGCGACTTCAAAACCCAGAGGCGGAACCTGCTTTACGAATACCAGTGAGACTATTATATTTTTTCCTAAATGCCTTATTTGAATTGTTTTATCTTATGCATTTAACATTCAGCCTGGAACACAATCTTAATTTAGACATACTTTTTCTGCATTTCCACCATTACCAACATGATGCTGAAGATAGTTTGAATTTCTTTCTCCTATTGATGAAATTTTATTTCTCAGGTTTATGGGGCTCTTAGTCAATTGGAGTGTGGTAGTGAAGTGTGGGAACGCATTCTGTTTCAGTCATTTGAGCTTTTGACAGACTCAAATGATGAACCCCTAACTGCAACAATAGATTTTATATTCAAAGTGGCATCTCAATGTCAACACCTCCCTGAAGCAGTAAGCTTGAAGATAGATAGTTGGGAATTGCACCATTTTTACATTATTTACTTAGAATTCATTTTGATGCACTGTCAATGCAAAAGAGTTCTATGCTTGTATTCAATAATGTTTTGCCACATCATTTAATGAATTTTACATCTCATGTAGTTGTTAGTATAGTCAAAATCATTAAAGGTGTCAACCCAAAAATGGATGATAGTGTAAAAAAGTTGTAAGCAGACAATGCATCAAAACTAAACTCATACTAATGTCATCTTTTTCAAATGTTTTATGAAGCATTTGTAACATTATTTTTATTCCCCCCCCCCATATGCAGGTTAGATCTGTTCGTGTCAGGCTGAAAAATCTAGGTGTTGAGGTGTCACCTTGCGTCCTTGACTTTTTGAGTAAGACTATAAATAGTTGGGGGGATGTTGCTGAAACCATACTTAGGGACATTGATTGTGATGATGATTATGGTGACAGTTGCTCGGCTCTGCCATGTGGGATTTTCTTATTTGGTGAACATGGTACAGCTCCCAGTGGATTGCATGTGATTGATGAGCAGGCTTATCATGCTAGTCGTCTTTTTTCTGATATTTATATACTGTTTGAAATGTTATCTATTCCTTGCCTTGTTGCTGAAGCTTCTCAAACATTTGAGAGAGCTGTAGCTCGAGGTGCAATAAGTGCCCAGTCTGTAGCCCTAGTATTGCAAAGCCGTCTTTCTCAAAGATTGAACAATAATGGCAGCTATGTTTCTGAAAATTTCCAGCATTCAGATGGTGCTACAGAGGGAGATGCCTGTGAGCAATTGGGAGTTCAAAGGGATGATTACACTTCTGTTCTTGGTCTTGCTGAAAATTTGGCCCTCTCTAGAGACCCATGCGTGAAAGAATTTGTGAAACTTCTCTACATGATAATGTTTAGATGGTTTGCCAATGAATCTTATCGGGGGAGGATGCTGAAGAGGCTTGTTGACCGTGCCACTAGCAATACTGACAATGGTCGTGAAGTAGATTTTGATTTGGATATCTTGGTTACTTTGGTCTGTGAGGAGCAGGAGTTTATCAGGCCTGTTTTGAGTATGATGCGTGAAGTTGCTGAACTTGCAAATGTTGATCGGGCTGCTCTATGGCACCAGTTATGTGCTAGTGAAGATGAAATTGTGCACGTTCGTGAAGAAAGCAAAAATGAGATTTCTAATATGGCTACGGAAAAAGCTATGATATCACAAAAACTGAGTGAATCTGAGGCCGCAAACAATCGCTTGAAGGTACTTCATGTCTTAGTTGATAAAATACTGTCGTTACCTCATGTTAATTGCTAATGGAGAATTTAGGTCTAACACACTTCATGATTCAACAGTCTGAAATGAGGGCCGAGATGGATCGGTTTTCTCGGGAAAAGAAGGAACTCACAGAACAAATTCAAGAAGTTGAGAGTCAGCTTGAATGGATCCGCTCAGAACGGGATGATGAAATTGCAAAGCTCTCTGCAGAGAAGAAAGCTCTTCATGACCGTTTACATGATGCAGAGACACAACTTTCTCAATTGAAGTCTCGGAAACGTGATGAATTAAAGGTATTATTTTAAAAAAAGTTTGAATTTCTACATTATTGAAAATAAAAGGCATTCAGTTATGCCAATGTTAAGTGCTGTGTGCAGTATATGTTTTTATGCTTACGATGATTATTCTTACATTTTTTTATGAGCCCGTGTCTTGAAGTAAATACCACTGCTAGTTTTACTCAGACTTGGCATATAAAATCCAAAGTATCTCTATACTCAATTCTGTGGGAATCGTGGCTTTTTACACTAGTGCTTCAGTATGAAATTTACTACTTGTGTTGTTGCTTTATCTGACTACTACACTTGTTATCTTTCCCCCTGCTATTCTTCACTTAAACTCTGATATGGGTGAATGTACTATTCATGCATTTTTTTGCCAATTCCTGAAAGATAGTTTTCAGCTCTTTGTTCTACCTAGTTTTTCAGCTGATTGGCTGCTCCTCTGTTAGGAAGGAGTTTAATCCTACCTATCTCCATTCTTCTAATTAATGATTAGCTTTGTCCAACCTTCAAGGCCAAAGTTAAGTTTTTTTTGTGTGCAGTTAGTGGTATAAATCATTCCCAGGCTTCCAGTTAACGGGTCCGGATAACTCTCCAGCTTGCTCCATCCTCTTTATCTTTCTCCTCCTTCCTCTCTTTCTAAACTTCAAGACCACACCTCACCATTCTCTCTCCTGGCGCCTCTATTTTTTGCTGGCTGCAGAGGATCCAATTTGCCAGTTAGCAGCTTAAGTTTTTCAAAAGACTTGGTCCTTGACTTGAATTTTAGCGTATGAGCCATACAGTTCTCTTATCGAGCCATCCTTTATTTCATTTATCAAATTACTCAGAAAGAAAATAACATGATTAATTATTTATATTCTCTTTTACTTGCGTGTCGATTCTCATCCATTCTCATCAACAATCTCATTAGTGGATCTGAAGCATCAACAGGTGTTTGAAATAATTCTATAATCTGTAGAAAGGATATTTAGCTATTTTCTGATGTGGCAGTCTTGAAAAGGGCAGGCCAGTGAAAAGGAAACTGTCCTTCATTTTGATTCTGAATTGATAGTAGGGCTGTTTGGTTTGAGAATTTTTATTTTAATTTATTTTTCACCTTTAATTTAAAAACTATCACCTTGTTTTCATTTTGGGGCTGATGAAATGTTTTCTGTTTTCATTATCTGTTCAAATTCAATTGTTTTCACTCAGTGAAAATAACTTTTCATTGGTTTCTGTTTTCATTTTCTGTTTTTGATGTTTCTTGTACAAACTTTTGAACATAGGAAGGAAAGTGAAAAGAGTGTGATATTTTTTATATGAGAACAGAAAAAGCTTGTTTCAATTAAATGACCCTTAGTTTTCCATTTTGTGTATAATGGGATCTAATTGAACATTAATGTCAATCTTGTTACATACAGAAAGTAGTCAAGGAGAAAAATGCTCTTGCTGAAAGATTGAAGAATGCTGAAGCTGCACGCAAGAGATTTGACGAAGAACTGAAAAGATTTGCAACAGAGAATGTGACCCGGGAAGAAATCCGGCAATCACTCGAAGATGAAGTCCGTAGATTGACTCAAACAGTTGGGCAAACTGAAGGGGAAAAGCGGGAGAAGGAAGAACAGGTTGCTAGGTGTGAAGCATATATTGATGGCATGGAATCAAAGTTGCAAGCTTGCCAGGTTTGTCTTGACATAGAGATTGTAATTTTGTTATTTACTATTTTTATAATTTGTTATTGTTTATCACCTTATATGCTTACATTTTCAACTTATAAGATGAGGTTAAACCTATTTCAGCGGTGGAACTTCCCGTTTTGAACTAGTTGTGTGAAATGTAATACAGTAGGTTAATGGGTGTTTTCCTTTTGCAGCAATATATTCACACACTTGAGGTCTCACTCCAGGAGGAAATGTCAAGACATGCCCCTCTGTATGGTGCTGGTCTGGAGGCTTTATCATTGAAAGAGTTGGAAACACTATCACGTATTCATGAAGATGGGCTTAGGCAGATCCATGCCCTTCAACAGCGTAAAGGGAGTCCTGCAGGGAGCCCTCTTGTGAGTCCCCATGCTCTCCCTCACACCCATGGATTATATTCAACTGTGGCGCCCCCAATGGCCGTGGGACTGCCTCCCTCAATCATCCCAAATGGTGTAGGGATCCACAGCAACGGCCATGTGAATGGTGGTGCAGTTGGACCCTGGTTTAATCACTCTTGAATTTCTCTCTCGGGTCATAGAGTGTTATTCTTTTCAAGTTATTTCTTTGGCATTCTGGCTGATAGAACTGTTGGAGCTGAATGTTGGGTAAAGGATTACCGAATATTAGAAGTTTTGGGTGAGAAATTTTGCCTTACAATGATAATCCAGTGGAACTATCAGTTGCAAATGCCGTACTCATTCGCGCCTACGTCTTTTTGAGGGGGAAAAAATTACTTACAGGCTTTTTTTAAGTTTCCATAGTTATAGCTTACTGTTATTACATAGTTTGGCAAGTGGTTGAATCTATTTTATCCTGGGCCAGAAGTGAAGCGCTGTAAGAAATCATGACTGACAGTTTTTAATACGCAATCAACAAAGAAAATCCCTTTTCCTCTGATTACGTTAATTTTGCAGGTTATTCGTTTTAGGTATGTCTACTTAAATTTTCTTTTTTCTTTCATAGTTGCAGTTTCCAGGTCTAGATATTCATTCGATTATATTTGTGCACGGGGATTTGTTGGAATTTATTTATCTTCATACCACCAGTCCGGTGATTCTGCTAGCTAGTGAAGCTGACCTTATTACTGGATGTTCCATCCGTGTCTAACTATTTTGTTGTTAATGGGGTCATAGTATTTAAAGTATTATATACCAAAGAATAGTAAATGTAACATTTTTATAGTCAAAATTATTTACATATGGGGTTTGCTAATATTAGAAGTGGAAGTAGACCGGATAATTCTTAGATGTTTATGATCCAACCTGTTTAAGGTCTAACTTAATTCAGTTTATTTAGTATAAAAGTCGGACTCAATTTTTTTTAAAAATGTCTTTTTAGTTAAATAGATTAGGTCATAAGCTTTTAAAAAAAAACTTATTAAGTTTGACAGATTTATCTATTTAGCATCAATAAATTTTAATAAAAATATTATTATTATGATATATAATATAATTATTTTAATAAAATTATAAAATTAATTTAATGATTTGATGATTTGAATCATTTTAATGTTTGAAATAAATTAATTTTTATAAGCATAGATGATAATAAAAAAGGACCTATTTTTTTGACTTAAAAGAAGTTTTGGTATTATGTTGTAATAGTTGTAGACAATTTTTAATTTGTGGTTTAAAATTGTCTTATTATTTTGATAAATTTTTTGGCTGTTAAAAAAATAAAATGCAACACATCCAATTTTGGATAACATAAGAATAATATGTATGTCATTATTTCACAATCTAATATTTCAATACATAATAATTTTATTATTAGACAATATTTTCTATGATTCTTAATATGAAACTAATCTTTAAATAAGCAAACAAGTCAAGCTGGACTTATATAAAGGCTAGATTCAAATTTAAAAAATAGGTTAAGGTAATAGGTCTAGGTTTAACAATAGAAATATATGATAGGCTAAGATGAACTTTTATTTCATATTATTATTATTAATTTAAAAAACCAAGTCTATTTTATTAATGACCTTGAGGGTTAAACTCTATGTACTTATACATTGATATTTGGCCATGCAATTGTTTCAGCCACAACTTCTTGATGCCCTTTAATTACATCCTTAAGCCTCATATTTCTTTGTTCTATTACTAGCTTCTTTAAAGTTGTCATTGTAACAGTGTCACCTAATTAAGGTGTATACTAGTTAGTTGTGTGATCTTGCATGCTGAAAGGACCAAGTCTGCAAGTTTTTTCATATGGTGATTGGTGAATACTGAATTTACCGTGGTGTCGGGTGCGTCTGAGCTCGCCGGACATGGTTGGGCCGTCGGACATGCGCAATTGGACGCAACCCACCATCCCGACGCGGACATGTCACCTACTTTTTTTTCTTTTTTTTTTAAAAAAACGTTTACGAAAGAGACGAACCGCCTCAGTTCTCCCGCACGAAATGAACCTTCTTCTCTTTCACGTTTCCTGTTCTACAAGCGAACCAAACACCATTGTCGAACCTCCGTCGCCACGTGCAGAGCATGCCGTCGCCGTGCTCAGACCACATTAGACCTCCTTCGCAGCACAGAACACAAGGTAGCTCCCTTGCTGAAAATCTTGGGAGAAAGAGTTAGACCTTGTTCAAAGGTGACTCCTCCAAAATTTACTGAAGTAAAAAAAATTGGACAATGAAACAACTTTGAAGATACAAAATTCAAAGAAAAAAAGTGTCTCTCTACCTGGTGAAGGCAAACAAACACAAGATGATGCTCCTCCAAAAGTCCCAGGTCTTTTAGAAAAAGGTTTCAATTTGCAAGGCATATATGATCTTGATACCAGAATTGCAAGGATCTCAAGGAACTGGAAACGAACATAGCTTCAGGGCATGTCAAGCTGTCAGCAACAAAATGCAGATTCGTACTTGGGATATATAGTTTTTTATGTCATTTATTTGATGTCAATGGGGCTTGTTCAAATATGCGTAAACTATCTCATAAAAAAATATGCGTAAACTACAAAATCCAACTAATGTTAAAATTTCTTCCTTTTCTTTTTTCTGCCAACAGAGAGATCTGGATTTTACTCTCAAGGTTATTGGTGGCGATTTATCAACTTTACCGGGGATATCTGATGCTATAGAGGTACAAGTAAATTATATCTTTATGATACTTCTGTTATTCCTTTCATTTTTGTTATATTAGTCGATGCAATATTACAAAATAGTGAGTCGTGTACCTAATCTTCATATGTAATAGGATCTCCTAGTTGTCCAATAAAATAATAATCAGGCATTATAATTATTATAATTATCTTTGTTCCGTGTAATAATTTATAAATGGTTGTGGTTTCACAAATTTTAATGTTGACTGTTTCTATAATCATTGAAAATCTTTATTATGTTTCCAATGTTTTAAAAGGTATTACTCATACTTCCTTTTACTCTTTTTTCCTTCTGGAAATCTCTCTCTCTCTCTCGGTATTTTGTTAGCGTCCCTATATATGTAAGTCTGAGTTGAGTGAGTTCCAAAGGCTTGAATAGAGGGTGCAATGTAATTAACTACGACAGTTAGGCAGTATTATCAATTGGCATTGCATTATCAATAGCTTTTTAATTCATTCAGCACTCTAACTTGGTGAGAAACTCTTCTGCTATTTATTAGGAAACAATTAGAGATGCCATTGAAGACTCTATAACTTGGCCAGTACGCAAAGTTATACCAATTCTACCTAGGGATTACATGAACGTAAAATTTCACTTCATTCTCACTTTCATCCCAAAGGAGGAAAAATATTTAGTTTTACTAGTTTATGTTTTGGGAACTTGGGCGCCGATAATGATATAAGGATAATACCTTTAAATTTTCTTTTTTAGTGACTCGAACTTATCGAGCCCTAACACGACGGTAAAGTTGTGTCTTGGTGACCTATTAATCATGAGTTCAAATCCGAAAACAGGCTGCATACAATATACCTCCTCTTTACATGCGCTAGAACTTATATTTTGAGAGTAATGATACACATATACTCATCTATGCTCTCATTTATGCTTATCTCTCTCTTCCTATCATATAATAAATTTTATCATACCTATAAAAAAAATTTCTTTTTTCAACTCTCTCTGGATGTAAGATTGCATCATGGGGGTTCATCAAACATTTTTCATATTTTAATGGCAAAGTTGCAAACATACCCATAGGCATGTGCAATTCCGTTTCATTGGTCAATGAAGAGCTAGACAGTAGATACCAGTACCACTAGAAGGAACTGTAGGCATTATAGTCTGCTTTCACTAGTTTGGCAAAGTGAAACTATAGATGCATGCTCCAGTCACGGTTTTTTTGGTGGGATGAGGAAGTGTTGTTAATAAGAGCTATTAGAGAATAGAAATATTGAATCGGTGATGTAATCCAACCTACTACTTACCTTATTGGAGTTAGGGAAAGTTTTGAAACTAGAATGCAAAAATTGTTGTTAAGCGAATTTAAGGTGTCATCACCGGAGAGAGGTTATCTTATTAAGGCTTGATGATTTAAACCGAATGCTGATTCACCGATTTTCATTTTGAACTTTAGGCATGGTTTCGTGTAAATGATATGTATATTAGAATGCTGCCTTGATTGCTTGTTGGTTTATTTCATTCAATTTTGGCATGGTAAGCTAATGTCATGGTTGCTCGATCCATTGGAGTTTTAAGTCTATTTTTCGTTCCAAATCATTTGCTTTGTCTTTTCTAACACGTTTTTAATGCATATCATATATTTGTAGCATTTCAATATCAAATTTTTGTATTCGAGTGTGTGTGATTGGTTCTTCTTCTCGCAGTAATCTAGAGTTGAAACCGGTTGGAATACTAGAAGTAAAACTAGTGCAAGCAAAGAACTTAGCAAATAAAGATATAATTAGGAAATCCGATCCTTATGCTGTCATATTTGTACGCCCCCTCCGTGACAGATCCAAAACCAGTAAAATAATGGTAAGACAAACAACCTTCTTTCCAATGGAAGCTTTTTTTACTTTTACTCATCTATTATTGTGTGGTTGTAATCCAACTGCTGGGCATGTTCAGAACAACCAGTTGAATCCAGTATGGAATGAGCACTTTGAATTCATTATTGAAGATGCGTCAAACGCAGCACTTGACTGTAAGAATTTTCGATGATGAAGGCGTTCAGGCTTCTGAACTTCTTGGCTGTGCCCAAGTTTCGCTGAAGGACCTTGAAGCTGGTAAAGTCAAGGACGTGTAGCTTAAACTGGTTAAGGATTTCGAGGTCCATCGAGGTAACAAATACAGGGGTGAGTGAGGTAAGATAGTATATTCTTAGCGTATTCGCAACTTTCATCTAGCATTATCAATGCCAATTCGTATAGACCTTGGCCCGGTGGCATGCTTAGAATATTAAAATGAAGGTGCTTTCAAGTTTATTAATTAATTTATGGACACTCCCTATAAAATAAGCATCAAATCTGCCCTTTTCTTCAATACTTTTCGTTTGTATTTTCTTATCTTATACGTGCAAATTAATTATAGGAGTTCATAAATCTTCTTGAGCTTCCTTCCTGTCATTTTCACACATATATTTATACCCTATATGTAGGTGCACGTGGAGCTCTAATACTGCCCATTTGGAGTCCAAAGCGCCATTAAGAACCTTTTTGACCCTGATTTCTCATTAACCACGTTCGAGAAGACCCTAAGAGAGGAACCGGTTGACAATTACATAGAAAGTGTTTTTAATATTTGTAGCCAAAAACTAACATCTATTTTATATTTAAAATATATAACACATAATAATAAATAGAGAAACATATATTTATATATTTAGATATGTGTTCTTTAAATAACAAAATTTTTATTCAATAATGTAAAGACTTTATATATTTACATTAAGATCAATATCTGTTATCAACTATTTGATGAGTGAAATTCTAAAGAGTAAATCCTTTTTAAAATTTCAAGTCTAAAATTAGGCTCGAATTTTTCTAGTTTGTGTTTGGTATTTATAATATTAAAGAGATCTGGATTTCGACCTTTTTATCTCAAAGGAAAAAAATGAAATATTTAAAATAATTTCATATCACTTTATCTTTATAAAAATAAAAACTATCTTATATCTTTTATTTTAAAAAGTTTTCTGATATAAGACAAAAAATAATCCATTATTAATCAAAGACTAATTACAATAATTAATTACATGATTTGATCCTAATAAGTAGCAATAGAATATTATTCTTATAATATTCATTTTTTATATTAATTACATTCTTGGTGTTAACAAAAAATATAATAATATTTCACTAACATATTTAGTTGATTAAATTAAATTCTCTAATTTAATTATCAAATAAATTATTTTTTCTTTTATAAAGATTGAAACACTTATTTGTGTGTGATCCATTAGGTTCAATGTTAAATCAATAGTAAATTAACTATTAAGGCATACATTTAGCAACATTCCTAAAAATCAACATCTTTGACCTTCAAGAACTAATAGAAAAATAATGTAATATTTATTTTCATTCTTTATGGCTCAGTGTTAACTCTAGATTATAATATTATTATCAAACTCTAATAAGATAACACATTTAATTAATGAATGATCTAAGAAACTCTTTTTTTCTTTCACTCAATTGCTCTAACTAAGGTCTTAATTCTATCATAGAATTCAAACTAATGATTTAGAGTTGATTGATCCCTTCTTGATTAATCATTAATTTTACTAGTATTTAATCATATCAAATACTCATTCAACTAATGTCTTAAGACATTAGCTGTCCGAAATTAAAACATAATAAATAACTTGTTAATTACTATGATAATATCATATCAAAGAAAACTATTATATTTTTCTTGAGAACTTCCTATTGACATATTAAGTTAATATTAATTATTATGAATTCTCAATTTAGTTAGTTCAATGATAATATATCAATATTCTATTAACAATAATCTTACAATCAAGAACAATTTAAATAAAATTATAAAGAATTTGTTTTCCATTATCATAATCTCTATCACAATAAAACATATCTAAATTTAATTAATGACTTACTGAATTAATAATTTAATAAAATAATAAATATGATAAATAAAATAAAATTAATTTTTTTATTAAAATTAATATCACGATGAATTAGATCATATTTATTCCCAACACTGGTGGGACAAAGACCGATGATCTTATAGGATCACGTTGGAGAAACAACGTGATTGTAAGAGGGGTTCTCTATGTGACAGTGATTTCAGCTGAAGATTTGCCAGCAGTGGACTTAATGGGAAAGGCTGATCCATTTGTTGTCCTTATGTTGAAAAAAACAGAAAAAAAATTCAAGAGCAGAGTAAGATTTTGGACATTTTTCTCATCACTTTTGCTATATTAGAGTGTTTTAATTAATTTCAATTTGGTGAAGAACAAGATAAATTCAAATGATTAAATCGATTAGAAACGTTAAATAGTTTAATTCGAATGCACATTAATTTTAAAAAAAGGATCAGAAAATCTTTTTGATTTGAATTTACTTGCCGAGCACTTAGAAAATTTTCATTTATTCCATCTCCATAGTCGCACACTATTTCTTTATACTTGTAATGGATTAAATAATCTCTCTTGTATTCTCAGGTTGTAAATGCATCCCTAAACCCAGTTTGGAACCAAACATTTGATTTTGTTGTGGAGGATGGCTTACACGAAATGTTAATTCTTGAAGTCTACAACGATCATGATACGTTTGGCAAGCTGATACTTCGTGAATTTATCTCATGAAATTGTGTCTCTAAGTGCTGCTGGAGTTTAAAATCTCATTCAATAACTTGAATACATATATATGTATCTGTAATTATTCATCTGGATAAACTTAAATACAATTTTAACAGCAAAAATTGGATACTGATTTGATTAATGCATCTAGACACTCAATTTAACTAATTCGTCCCACCGACTCTTTGATGTTAATGAAGATTCTCATGTGGATTCATGTTGACAACAGCGGGGTTGGAGATAAATATTTCCGTAGATATATGGAACTGTATTAGATTTTTGATTGGGTTATGCAGATATACATCCATAAACTTACGGACATTAATTGTAAATTAGATTCAGCAAACGTTTGCTTTGAAAAATAATTCTTTCAACGATTTGTTTGCTAGAGATAATTTGTTGTCTGAAATCCACAACTTAGATCTTTCTGTCCTAATTTTAGATGTGTTGTGCATAGAATCGTGTCATCGTTTTATCATCTTCATCTCAATCATATAGTACTGCATTTCTTAAATTAGTATCAAACTGAGGGTTTTCCTAAATGCATGATTATTTCTGGAAAAATTTGGAAGAGTGATCTTGACACTGACCAAGGTCATCTTAGAAGGGGAATACGTATTTGTTTTATATTTGACAAACCTACAGAAGCCTCGTAGAATTTCAGACAAAATGAGTATGGTATCAACAAACAAGCATTGCATTCCAGTGTAAATATTGGATTTCATATTATATTACACCATTTTCCTTCTCTTAAAAATATAATTAAATTCAAAGAAGTTTTATTGGAGTATTACTGAATTATTACATGTGTTAAATTGATTCTTCTCGTTAGCGTAAAAGTTAAAATATTTATGACAAAGAGCACCAAAAATATCTTGATATAATCGTGTCTGATACGCATTTTAGATTTGATTTTGAGAAAATAAACTTCATTATTTAGAACTGCAGAATTCTAAAATGAATCCCTTTATTATCCCCTTAACTACTAAAATTCGGGACACGTGCCGGGCTGCCAGCAGACTTACGTACACGATTAAAATGCCATCTTATAAATATCCGCTGTTAAGTAGTTAATGGCTGAGAAGGTATCACAAATTCACAATGTAAAAGTAACAGGAAGACCCGATTATTATTATTATTATTATTATTATAATATATTATTATTATTATTATTATTATTATTATTATTAATCACTTTCTCTTGTATTTTATTTTTATATTTATCACATCATTATAATATATGGTATTCACTTTCTCTTTATAATCTCTATTTATTATTTTTCAAGCAGGGATTTTTCTTGTTACAAAACAGAAAGTTACATAATACAATAATAATATTACTAAAACAAACAATTTAAATTAAATAATAATTAAAAATAATAATTATCCATGCATTTGAAGAAATCAACAAACAAAAAAAATGTTAAATGATACACAAGTGAATATGAATGGTTGATGCTGGGTGGACATAGATTGAATTTTTAAGAATCCAATCTATATCTATTTAAATGAATTAAATTTTAAATTTATATTCATATTTTTTTAAAAATAATTTAGATTCAAGATCCAATCAATTTAAATGGATATGGATTTAGTCATATCCAATTTATATACACTTAAATATTATAAAGATTTTTTTATATAAATTTTATTTATTAAATGTTAAAAAGTGAAAATTTAGTACATGTCCATTTAAGAGTTATTTTCAACCGACCTTAGTTAAAACTATTTTCGATTGATCTGGGTTAATGTATTTTTGGCCTATCTCAACCAAGACAATATTTTGGCTGACATCAATCAATGCATTTTCGATTGACATTGGTCAATGATGTTTTTGGTCGATCTTAAGTAGGGTTCCTTGTTGGTTGAGGTCAACTAGGATTTTTAGTCAACGTTGGTCGATGATATTTTTTGGTCAACATTGACTAGGTTTTTTTATCAACATCGATCGTGACTAGTTTTTGACCGACGTTGGTTAGGGGTTTTGTGGCTAACATCGGTAAAGTTTTTTTTGAGTGACATTAACCATGACTATTTCTTTTGATTAGTGTTAGCTAGGGATATTTTTTGTTGACATTAACTAAAGTTTTTTGATCGACGTCAATTGAGGGAATATTTTGGCCGACATCAACTAGATTTTTTTGGCTAATGTTGGTCGATGATGTTTGTCAGCTAATGTTGATCGATGATGTTTTTCAACCGATGTCGGAAAAAAATAATCTCACATCAACCAAAAAAATCATAGCCGACGTCGAGCGAAAAATCTATTTGACGTCGATAAAAAAATAATCTCAATAGTATTAACAAAAAAATTTAGTTGACATCGACCAAAAATAGTCTCAACTGATGTCAACCAAAAAGACTTTGAATATCATTAGCCAAAAAATAGTTTCAATCAATATTAGCTAAAAAATCTTACTAACATTCACTGAAAAATAGACTCGACCGAAGACGACTTAAAATTATTATTAGTTGACGTCGACCAAAAATAATTCTAGACTATATTTACCAAAAATAACTTTAACAAAGTTGACTAAAACAACCTAATCATCATTGTCCAAAAAATTATATTAAATTTAAAAATTCAAATAAATAGATTAGATATAAAATTAACTTATTTAAATGAATTTAAAATAGATTAAATAAGATTAGATATAAATTATTTTATTGATATGATTTTTTTCACAGCTGGTGTATTATTTATGATGAGACATGAGGACTGATAGTTGTATTGTAGTTGCTATTAGTCATCAGCATTCACCTCCCCTTCTTCCCCTTTCTTGTCTTTTCTGCCACTTCTCCTTTCCCTATCACCTCTGTTCTCTTCTAGTCCTTTCCACACTATCCCCCTAGCAAACAAATTTAACTGAATTTTCATCCCTTCTCTTTTTCTCACACATTCTCATTCTCATGGATGACCCTCCCACTCCCAAACACCGCCTCCTAACTCTCCTCAACTCCCTCAAAGAAGCTTCCAAAGACCTTCACACCACCACCAACCCCTTCTCCTTCCACTCCAGAACCGATTCACGCGCCGCCATCGACACTCTCCTCGACCTCGAAGCAAAAGCCCACGCCACCCTCTCCTCCGTCGACCCAACCCTCCGCAACCTCTCCCGCATGCTCTCCTCCCTCCGAACCCTAATCGACAAACTCCACAAGCACCAGGGCTACTCCCCCCTATCCCTCCTCCACCGCCAAGTCACCACCTACAAAATCTCCCAGCTCGCACGCGCCGTCGAATCCCAAATCCAATCCTACATCGACCGCCTCAACATTCGCGATCTCGTCGACACCCTTCAAGACCAACAACAGCAGCAGCAGCAGGTGAAGGTTCTCGTCGAGTTCCGACAGAGGCTGTCCCAGGGTTTCGATTTGGAGTTCCAGGAATTGGTTCTGCGTGCGAAGGTGTTCACGCTTCTGGAGTGCATGCTGTTCGAGAACTCGAGTTCGGAGCGTGTGAAGGAGGAAGCGGCGATGACGATAGCAGCGCTGGTGAAGTTCAACAAGAACGTGTTTGTTGGGTTGGTGTTGATGGGCCCCACCATAAAGGCCTTGATTGCAATGGCTTCGGGATGCTCCGTTCGCGTTTTATCGTCGCTGATAAGGTTCATTCGAAGCCCGTTGGTGGACGAGATTCTATGCAGCGGCGAGATCCCCAAAATTGTAGGGTTTTTGCGTTCAAGCGACTTGGGGCTTCGTGTTGCCGCGTTGGATTGCGTTATGGAGCTTGGGTATATAGGGAGAAGGGAAGTGGTGGAAGCGATGTTGAAAATTGGTTTGGTTGAGATTCTCATGGACTTGCAAAGGGAAGGGTGTTGTGAGAGTGAGAGTGATTGTGATTTTGCGTTTGGGAGTTGCGTTTCGAGGTTTGCGATTCAGGTGGAAGTTGGGGAAGGGTTGAGTGGTGAAGAGAAGAGAGAGGTTAAGTCGGAGATACTGAGGATTGTCAAGGAAGCTTCTCAGTCTGAAGCAGAGTTTGCCACAATTAGCGCCGAGATTCTGTGGGGTTCTTCACCTTGAGGCTGAGAATTGGATTCATTGGATCAATCTTAATCTTAATCCGTATCGTATCCTAATGAATCGGATCAAAGTGGTAAAGTGCTTTTTGTTTTGGGGCACTCCCGCCGTGCCGCGGCTATGGTACACGATGCCTCGGCCACTGCTTGTGGTGGGGTCTTACGAATCACGGCCTTTAAATGGGATACATAGGTCACTTTTTGGGGGTGGAGTTGAGTGCATTTGTCGAGCGTTTTGGACTCAAAAGACGTGAATACTCGAACAAAAGTGGGTTTCAGAGCTTATGTTTGATTGTTTGTTTAATTATAAACTCGTCTTTAGATTATTTTAAATGGTTTGAATCTAAATTTTTAAAATGTTTAATTTGTTTTTTAAATTTTTAAAATGAATCAATTTGATTTTAAAATTATTTTAAATAATTGATTCATTTTTAAAAAATTTAAAGATCAAATTAAATCCTTTTAAATTTTAAAAATCAAATTTAACTATTTAAAATAACCTGGGGAGAAACTTGATGATTAAGTGTTGATTCTTTATATAAAATTAGCACATTGCACTTTTTGTATTATTTTGACCTGATTTTTATAGACGTCTCCCATAAAATTAGGAGTATAACATGTAGTCCATCATTGTATTGAAAATTTGAAATTATTGAACTTAAAAAAGTGATTTAAAAAAATAAATTTCAGATAAAATTTATTTGTTAAAAAATAATTTTTCAAGAAAATAACAGTTTAGATGAATGCATTGAAAAAATAGAGAATTACTTATTTTATTAAAAATAAAAAGTAAACTTGAACAAATAGACCCATTATTGGAAACATATTTTATAAGGTTATGAATAAAGAAAATATCCAACATATATAACATATTATCTTTTTCTTTCAGCTCTATTTTTGTTTTTATTTTTTATCATATTATTTATCACATTCATTATTTTTTTCTTTTTCTTTTCTTATTCATTTATCTCCCTAACTCTTTCTTTTTAACTCTAATAATAACTTCATCACAATATTTAGTAGAGTGAACAAATGTAAGTCACATATTCATCTTAAACTCGTCGAGTCAGCGTGAAATCAAGTTGTGTCTGACCAACCTGAAATTCTCTTAATTTGTAACATTGATGACTCATCTTAACCCTAAACTAGGCCAATGAATCAAATGAAACCTAATTAAAAACAAATTAAAAATAAAACATATTTAACATACAACACCTTAAGAAATATATATAAATTTATAAAAAATGGTAAAATTAAAAATGTTTTATTATGAAAGATCAAAATATAGTTGGATTTTTTTCTTATATTTTAGAAGTTTAATCTAACTCGATTTCCTCAAGTCTAAACTTTAAAATTCTAATTCAATCTTAAATATGAATCATTGAAGTCAAGTCATTGGATCTGACTCAAATTGTCAACTCTAGTGTTTAGGGAGATACACTTCTTATTAAAAATGGTGTCTATGATATAAATGTCATTGAGAGATGGAGGATAAAGATATAGAAAAGAAAGAAAAGGTAAATAAAAGTGATATTTGTAATATGTGATATGATGAAAAAGATAATAAAAAAATAAAATGAAAATGAGTCATTGGACATAAGGATGGATGCACCTTGCCCATTACGGGGACAATTACCTCTATTAAGTAATTTTTTTATTTAAATATTTTAAATAATAATTGTTTATGCCTTCATAAAAAAAATTGTCGTTATAAATATATTTTTAAAATAAAAAGTGTACAAATAAAAGAGAAAATAAATTAACACTAATTTTATCCATTTATCTTTTAAATTTTGTAAAAATTTAGATATTTTGACTTTTATAAAAGCTTATAATACTTTTGTCAAGGAAAATATTATAAATCATTTTTTTGCCTCTACTAAAATAATTATCTGAATTGTTTACTGGTTGGAGAATATAACTATACAACAATCAAAACTCTTAATTTTTTTTTGTTTTTGCAAACAATTCTTAACTATGTTGGTATAGTTTATAAGTGTTCGTGATGTAATTTAATTT
>PYAF01001757.1:336844-351125 GCA_007407185.1 Glycine tomentella
AAAAAAAACAGGGAATGAATTATCATAATCTTTCACCGGGTGAAATCCTAATTTTTCAATAAATTTGATTAATATCATATATTTTTATTATAAATTGAAAGTATAAAAGGATTGACTAGTCAACAACTTAATTAAAAAAAAAATTAGAGCAAATAATCATTTTCATCCTTTAATAACTAATATATAGAGTGCTCACAAATTTATTAAGAAAGATGAAAATTTAAATTTTTGTCCCAAAAAGTAAAAAAATGTGACAAATTCGTTAATTTGTCAACGCCCTACCCAAAATATAATTTAATATTCATCTTCTTCTTTTTTTAAATCGTTGTAAGCATAACATTACAATAGACACTTAAAAATGGAAAACAAACATAAGTTAGAATAAACATAATAATAAATATAATATTAATTAATAAGCATAATATGTATGTTCCTTTGAAATTTTTGTTATGACAATTTCAGATAGTGCTAAATCAAAATCTAAGTTGAGTCTCATCTTTTTATAAGGATTAACTTAACAACGGTGTATTTTTGGTTGAGTCTCATATTTTGAGTAAGGTATTATCTCATATTTTTGTTCTGAAACTTTTAATATGAACGTACCTTATCCAAAATATGAGACTCAAATAAAAATGCATAATCATTAAGTTAATCTTTATAAAAAAAAAATTGAGACTCAACTTGATTTTTTCACTACATATTATTATTACAGTAGAATATTCAGAACAACGAATAAATTATGTTTATTAATCAATATTATGTTTATTATTAAATTTGTTCTAATTTATGCTTGCTTTTATAATTTTTTAGCATTTATTGTAATTTTTTTTGCAATGATTAAAAAATGAAGAAGATGAAAATTAAATTATATTTTAAATAAAGTTCTAACAAATTCGTATCTAAATATGACATATAGGATCTTTTAATTAACGACAATGAAAAAAAGTTAACTAATAAATAAATTTGTTACATTTTTTTTACTTTCGAAAATAAAAATTTAAAAATAAATTTATTAATATTCTATATATTAATAAACGAAAATGATTATTTATTTTGAAAAAAATCCTAAAGTGAGGGATCGCAAGGGAGTGTTTTGGTGCGGGTTAAAATGCAACAATAACGGTTGAAATAGAAAAAAGAAAAACAGTGTTTTGGTGTAGCGGAGAAACAAAGGTTTAGATCACCTCTGAATTTCTGCTATGGCTTCAACCAGATCATTCGTTCTTCTTCTTTTCATTAAGTTGTGCTTCTCACTTCTACCCTTCTCATTCGCTCAATCCCCCGCCACCGGGTATCTATTCGCTATTCCGTAAACCCTAATTTCACTTTGCTTTCTGTTTTCTATTGACCTTAATTTTAACGAATCTAATCTCCAGGTCTACCGAAGGTTACACCATTTATGGTCGAGTGAAGATCCCCAGTAAGTTCTTAGTTTTACTTCAATTTCTTTTTATTAATTCAAATCCCGATTGTAGTTTAATGTGTAGTTAGTTCAATTTTAGATTAATAAAAACTATTGAACTTCGATCTGTAAATGAAGCGTGTGCTTGTTGTGATGTCTAAGGCTAATGCACGATAGGACAATATAGGTTGTGCCGTGTCATCAAAATTAATTTTTGGGTAGTAGTTGTGAATTGTTCATATGAATTTACCAGAATTATGTGTGCTAATCGAAATTTATCTGGTTTGAAGTTTTTTCCTGGTTATGTTTTTTCTTCTGTCGTCTCCAGCATTTTTTTTCCTTGCACAGATGATCTTTTTTTTTTTTTTCTTTTAAAAAAATCTTAGAGACAAACAACCTCACTTTACTTGACAACAAATCTTGTCATTTTTAGAATGTAAAATTTAATGTGGCAAGTGCTTAAAAATTTCATCTGAATTAAGAATGTGGATGGGTTAAAAAGCTTGTTGGTTGCTTTCATCAGTTGCTTTGATGGACTATATTCAAACAGTTTTAATAGGAAGATAGAGTTCTGAACCTGTTACTGTCTGTGGTCATTGAAAAAGTATGTCTCATGGTGTTTAGGGAAGTCAAATTTAGCCAGGTTTTAGGAAAGTCGATGGTTTGGTTACCAGGAGGTTGAAATGGCAAAATTAAATTGTTTATTATCCTTGATGCATACTGTTTGGTGCATATCTATTCTCTGACTGCACACGGGTTCGTTATAGCAGCATAGCTTATAAATTTGATTGTACAATGATATTGTTAAATCCTTTTGGCAGGTGTGGGAACAAAAGATTATATTCTTCCTGGAAAAATTTCAAATGTCAAAGTCATACTCAATGGTGGTCAAAGAGTTACTTTTCTGAGGCCTGATGGATATTTCTCATTGTATCCTTTCATGTGCAACTTAATTTCTACATTTCTACTTCTGTTTAATTTGCATGATGACTGTTTTGGGGATATTAATCCCTATTTAATTTATCTCTCCTCATCTTCTTGTTCTTGATATTAAGAAGTTGTAGTTAATGCTGGCAAATCATTGTTAAGAGATGATCTAATTCCTTAACGTGTATGCTTTAAGCCACAATGTTCCTGCAGGGACACATCTAATTGAAGTGGCTGCCATAGGTTATTTCTTTTCTCCGGTGGATACTCAACCTGAAAATTGCATCTCAAGTCTTTTCCCCTAATATATTTTTGTTTTCTATGCATGCTCATTTATTAAGTTGTTGTGTTTGTTATGAAAAAAAGGTACGAGTTGATGTAAGTGCGAGACACCATGGCAAAATTCAGGCAGCCCTGACAGAAAATAGGAGGGGGCTAAGTGAGTTTGTCTTGGAGCCATTGAAGGATGAACAATATTATGAGGTTGGTTTAGACTTACAAAGTTCCTCTGTTTGTGTTCCCTTGTTCCCCTCCCTTTCCTTCAAATTATTGTTTGAATGTCCACATGGTGTTATCTTGTTTTGCTACAGGTTAGGGAGCCATTCTCTATTATGTCCATTGTGAAAAGTCCAATGGGTCTGATGATGGGATTTATGCTGATTGTTGTCTTCCTCATGCCCAAATTAATGGAGAACATGGGTATGCTTTCTAAAATTTATCTGCAAACCTTTCTCATTTTCTGGCTCTATCTTTTTTGCATGTCTATATAAATATGGCTGTGCTTTCTCAGTTTCTCCATGTCTCGCCATTCTCACAGAAAACTTTTCTTGCCTAATATTTTCTTATTATTGAGTGATTTGGGTCATAATTGAATACTTTGCAATCCTTCATGAGCTTTGCTATTTTATGTGAATACATTATACATGTTAAAAAAACTGGCCATGAATTATGCATCTTTAGCATTTTTGGATGAATTTCATGATGAGAAATTATCAATTAATTTTTCACTGTGAAGGTAACACAACAAATAGTTGCTTTTACCTTTTCATGGTATCACCATGATTTTGTGAGGTAGAATTGATTCTTGTGTGTTATGTTATCCAAAAACACTCTTTTTGGGTTTCCACTAATTTTTTCATGCATGGTTATCAAACTTGATGAGTTTATGAAGAAAAACTTGTTAACTAATCATTAACTCCCAGTTGATGAAAACTCATATAAACTAGGAAAAATGATGAAAATATTGTTCAACTATACTCTTGATGTCGTGATTTGGTTTGCTTGTTTCGTAGACAATCTGCTGAAAGATAGTTGTTTCATGTTGTATGGAAAGCAGCATATTATGCTACTCTTTTGCATAAAATGTGCTGATGGCATTGTATTTTCGTGGAAACAGATCCAGAAGAAATGAGGCGTGCACAAGAAGAAATGAGAAATCAAGGAGTTCCATCTTTAGCGAGTCTGTTACCTGGTGCTGCAAGAAGCAACTAGGTGTAAGAGTAATGGAAAACCATTGAGCAAGTTGGTTACCCCAAGCAGGAGCTGAAAAAATATAACATACCATGATTGGAGAATTTTCTTGTGACAATTTGATACCGATGGAAATCATTTGATTATTTATGTTGTGGATTAGTAAAAATTTGAAATTTCTGATAGAGGTTTATATGTTTGATTTGAACAGTGGGGAGTAGGCAGAACTCGTCAATGTTGATAACCATGCACTGATGGATAAATTTTTTTTGGTTTACTTGTAGAAACTGTTAATTTCCACTTTTGGTCCTTTTGCTTGAAAAAGGAATTGATTTATGATCTGTTTTGGCTGCATTGCTCTAGTTAGTTTTCTTCTTCAATCTATTTTTTAATTTATTATTATTTGATAGATAAACAATCCTACTGAGTTCAATTTTCAGAATTTGGAACCAAAAAGAGGAACAGAACTGTAGTAATTTGGAATTGAGGTGATGTTTTTCTAAACTCTAGAAATTCAGATGGATGGGCTATAAGCTTCCAAACCCTGAAATAGCCGTTTAACTGAAATAGCCTTTGGTTCTATCCACAAAAATTGGCTTAGTGGTGGGCCGTGGGGGGTTTAGGTACCCTTAAGTTTTATCTTTATTGCCACCATTCTAAAAAGAGAGAAACAAACATCAAAATAAATTGAATTTTCTGTCCAATTTGATATTGTCTCACTATTTATTCCACCAGCACTCATGAATTTTTAAAATTATATTTATATAATTTATAATAATTACATTTATAAATTAATCTACCGTCTTATATAAATCGAAAAAACCATTATAAAATCAGGGAAACAATTGGTAAAAGCAAACTATATCAATTAAGTTTAAGTTTTTACTGGTACAGAACATCAATGAGTTCCCACTTCCCAGAATAAAGCAAGAGTAGACATACATTTAACACATCAAAGTTTTAAGTCTATTTGTTTTCCACGAAGATAAATATAAGTTATTTCTTAGTAATTTTTTTGTGTTTAGTTTAGGAAACAAAGTAAAAGAGAGAAAATCGTTGAAAATTGAAATAATTTTCTAGGTTGTTTGGTACAAGAGAAATTTGAAGAAAAAAGAGTTATTTTTTTCTTCTTTTCTCTTGTTTGACTGTATAAAAAGTGAGTTAAAAGAAAAAATATATAAAATGACATAAAAAATTTAAAGAAAAATAAAATGTGATATAAATAGAGGTATTTTAATCTTTGTATAAGAGTGACACTTTCCATTCTCCTTGCATCCAAATTTGGATGGAATACATATTTAGACTCATTCTTTCCTCTCCATCTCGGTGGCAAACAGGGGGGGAAGGACTGAAAATATGTACCCCTTCTTTCCTCCCTTGATTGTTCATCTTCCTCCCTCATTCTACCGAATAAACTATTTGAGTCTTCTTTTTTTTTTTATCTTGTACTAGGAAACTATTTCTTCACCTTAAAATTTCACCAACAAAATAAAATAAAATTCACAAAGACGGAACTAAATACGTTTAAATAAACTACAATGGATTTGGATGAGCGTGAAACAACATGATGCACACCACTCTTAAATTAAATATTTCTTATTTTTGTGTTAATTTGTATATTTTAACATGAATTTAGATGAAAATATGTATCTTTGACATAGATTCAAACGCAAGCTTAACATATTTGGAAGTATATTTTTTCCGAATCAACCGTAGGAGATTAATCCCTTTGAAGTGTAAATATCAATTGAAGTAGGTTTTTTTTTTTTTTTTTAATTCTTTTGTATACACATCGCCAAAAGTTGGAGAAATAGTTATTATTTAATAATATATGCATAAATGTGTAAAATATATAAATTTTATATATCAATAGAATTATGTCTAGCAAAAAGAGGTTAGTTTTTCATAATGTGATAAATTAATATTCAAATATTCGTTAAGAGGAGTGTTCAAATTTAGTGTCTAATCCTACTGTGAATAATATTGCCTTTGAAGAAAGATATTTGTGGGAAAAAATGTAAAATTTTATATAACATATGATTTAAAGATTGAATTGATATAAAGTATGTTTGGATAAATTTTTTCATATAAGAGAAAAAATAAAATTAGTTTGTCTATAATTTAAAAATTAATTAATTTTTTTGTTATTGAATAGCTAATAAAATTGATTCAATAAAAATTCAACAAACTTTATTAGTACATGATTTTTATTGAAATTGACTTTTAACTTATGCATAACTAATTTAAATGATACTAAAGATTGAATAGAGAAACAAATTTTACTGTGTTTGACACAAATAAATAACAGTTTGGTTTGATAGTTTATTTTTATTTGAAAATAATTTTATTTTGAAATTTTTAAGATTCTAAAAATATATCCATGTGGCCAAGAAAAAAGAAGGAAAAAGCTCCTCTAAAGTGTCAGGCAGTGGTACGCTAATAAATAAACGATAACGTTATTAGACTGGGAATTTGGGATGAGCTGGTCCGGTGCAAAAATGGGTACGGTGTCTCTTCTCAAGTGCTACAGACCCTTTTTCTCTATGCTTTTCCCTCACTCCGCTCCACCCAGACCCCACGCCGCCATCTTCAAGAGGAAAAACTTTTCTTTTTGCGCCACCTCGTCCCCGCCGTTGACGGCGGAGAAGGGTTGCGGCAAATCCGACGCCGAGTGTCCCACCTTGCCCGAGGTTTGGCTTCACAACACCATGAGTAGGACGAAGGAACTCTTCAAACCCAAAGTGGAATCCAAAGTGGGAATGTACGTGTGCGGCGTCACCGCTTATGATCTCAGCCATATTGGACATGCTCGCGTATACGTCAATTTCGACCTTCTTTACAGGTTTCTCTATTCTCTTCACACATTTCATTCAATTCAACTATACCCTGCTTTCCTCATTGGTTTTCCTTTTCTGCTCGGTTTGGCAATTAGGCAGATACTTTAAGCATTTGGGCTTTGAAGTCTGTTATGTTCGCAATTTCACTGACGTAGATGACAAGGTCAGTCACTGTCTATTTAGAGTTTACTCTGTGCCCCTTTGTACTTTTCAGTTTTAATAAGCACTGTTAATTGTTCTTTGTAATCTTAAATATACTAATGGGCGTCGTTGAGGTGTTTTCCTTCGTTACTTTGTAATGCATACTTCACCTTATTACTTGGCTCCTGTTTCAATAACTTCATTCTATGCTTTCATTAGGTTAAGGTGTTAAGCTTTTGTCTTGTTAAAATATTAATAGCTTGACAGCTAAAGAAGAAATAAAAATCTTCAAAGTTATATTTTTGGAACTTGGTAGTTGATACTTCTTGTTGTAACTTTACACTGAGTAGAGGATGGTAATAAGGTGAGGAATCTTTGGTGGGTTTGAACTAGGGTTCTGTTTGGATAAACTTCTCTGTAAGCACTTATAGGAAAAGAAAATAATAAGATAAAACAAATTGTATTTTTGTACAATCATCTTAGCTTTTGGAGAAGTTGGATGATGAGAGGGCTTCTATAAAAAGTTAAGTAAGCTGACTTTAACTTATGGAGAGTTTCAATTCATTTTACCTTTTTTATTTTCTTCTCCTATAAGTGCTTATAGAGAAGGTTATCCAGATAGGAACATTTTCTTGGCTCTTGGCAATTTGCTTGTTACCTATAAATAGTATCTTTTTTATCATTTAGAGTCTAGAGCTTAAGAATTTTTTAATTATACCCATTTGTTACAAATACAAAGTACCCATTGCTTTTTAATTGGTATTATTATTACAGGATCTTAGTCTGCACTTTTCAAATTATGTAGATAATTGCTAGAGCAAAGGAGTTAGGAGATGATCCAATCAGTTTGAGCCGGCGCTATTGTGAAGAGTTCTGTCAAGACATGGTAACTCTTAATTGTCTGTCTCCCTCTGTGGAACCAAAGGTCTCAGAGCACATGCCCCAAATCATTGATATGATTGAGAAGGTACCATTGCTGGCAATTTTACTGTGGCATTAAAATGGATGCCAAAAGGTTGATAAAATTCAGACTGTTTTTTCATTTTCAATTTCTAAGGAAGCTTACTTGGATAAGTTATTGGTATATGATTATGAAATGCTTCTCTTCATAGTTTATTATCAATCTCTCTTTTGTTAATCTGCTTTAGAAATACGATGTCGATATATTGTTGATCGGTTAACATGCTTATTGACAGATTCTTAATAATGGGTATGCCTACGTTGTTGATGGGGATGTGTACTTTAATGTAGAAAAATTTCCAGAATATGGGAGACTATCTAGTCGAGATCTAGAAGATAATCGAGCTGGTGAGAGGGTTGCAGTTGATTCTAGGAAGAAAAATCCTGCTGATTTTTCTCTTTGGAAGGTATAATATATCAGTATGAATAATGATAACACAAATTTGTTAAATATGTTGATTTCATTATGTATTATAAACCAATGATTATTATATTATTGAAATCTTAATTTAGTTTGGAACTTACTTAATGTGGATTCTTGTTGCTATTCTGCAGTCTGCAAAGCCAGGGGAGCCATTTTGGGAGAGTCCCTGGGGTCCTGGAAGACCTGGTTGGCATATTGAATGCAGTGCCATGAGTGTAGCTTATCTTGGTTACTCTTTTGATATCCATGGTGGAGGAATCGACCTTGTGTTTCCTCACCATGAGAATGAAATTGCTCAGAGTTGTGCTGCATGTAAGAAAAGTGATATAAGTATATGGATGCACAATGGTTTTGTCACCATTGACTCTGTGAAAATGTCAAAATCTTTGGGGAATTTTTTCACAATACGTCAGGTGAGACATTCCTGATGGTTTAAACTTATCCTGTTTGAGTCTAATAAAAACAGTAAAGTCAATACATTAAGGACCCACAGTTTCTATTTGTTGATGGTTACCATTCAAGTGGTTACATTCCGATGCAATAAACATTGTTTTATTAGGTTATAGACGTTTACCATCCACTGGCTTTGAGATATTTTTTGATGAGCGCACATTATCGATCTCCTATTAACTACTCAAATATACAGCTCGAAAGTGCTTCCGACCGTGTTTTTTATATATATGAGGTACTACTTTCTTCAGAAATTACCTTATTTCTCCTTGATGTGTGTGCTTGTCTGTCCATACAGTTTGCACACTTCATCTTTTATGCATTTGTCTCCTGGATGTTCTTAATTGGGCTTACTTCTTTATTGTGTCATTGTATATGTTGTGTGGACATATCTTGAAAGTTTCATGTGTTTTCACTTTGTAGACATTACATGAATGTGAAAGCTTTTTGAATCAGCATGATCAGACAATTAGGAAGGATTCCATCCCACCGGATACTTTGGATACTATTGATAAGTTCCATGATGTTTTTTTGACCTCAATGTCGGATGATCTTCACACTCCAGTTGTATTGGCTGGAATGTCTGATCCATTAAAATCAATCAATGATTTGCTGCATGCTCGTAAGGTGCGATATTTTCTCATATGTATCAGAAGTTATTATTTAATTACAATTTAAGATTGATTTTGAATGAGATCAAGGTTTGGAACTGAATGATTTTCACAGTAGTTCATCATATTTTTAGTGTGCAATTTTGGTTTTAGTTTAATGTCAATATATTGAACTTCAGGTTTTGGTTATACTTATATCTAACAATCAATTTTGATTCAAGTAAATCTATATTTCGAGTTGTTTACTTGCTAAGTGTTATATGATGCCAATAACCTAATTTTAGCAAAGGTTGAACAAAAGGGTTTTGTGCAGATCTCTTCATGGTTTTGCAGCTCTAAAGATGTTGTCTCTAATTATGTTGTTTCAGAGTCTCAATGCTAGAAACTTTATCTTGTGGATGATATAATTTGAATGCTTGACACAAACAAATAAAGTATATTTCACATAAATGTTTATAACATTTCCATCTTCATAATCCTCTCAGGGGAAAAAACAACAATTTCGAATCGAATCACTATCAGCTTTGGAGAAGAGCGTCAGGGATGTCCTTACTGTTTTAGGACTTATGCCTGCAAGTTACTCTGAGGTATGAATACGTTGAAGTGATTGCTTTCTGTCACTGTTTTCTAATTTTTTTGCATGTGAGATATGATATCATACCCAACAATTTTATCGGGAGTACAAATCCCAATTTATGTGTACTCAACAGAAATTCCATTAAGGAGTGAACATTTATTTCCTTTATCTTTTTTCTTGCTGTACAATTGTTATTTTTTGAACTATTTAATCAATCCTTTTTTATGGGATATATATTTGTTTCACATAGATTAACTTCTGCTTCTTCCAGTGTAATACTTCTGATCTATTTTCTACATTTTCCTTCTCAACAGTTAAGGATTGGCTCAGTGAACCCTCCCATTTTTTTTAAAAAAAAATTGGATTCCCATTCAATTATGGGATAGTGTTTAAATGGAGGTTCCTAGTGGCATTCTTTTTTGGCACCGCCTGAATTTATTGACCATTGGATTTAACATCGAGATTAATCCAACAATCAATAATATAATACTTCCTGCCTATAAAAAAATTAATATAATATTTCCACCTAGTCTGAAGTTGCTACAACAATAGACTTTCACAAAATTATCTTTAATGATACTGTAATATATGTAGAACATAACTTGCATGCATAGTTGTTGGGTTTTATATGGATCTCTACAGTGAGCTTGCATAGATCTAGAGGTAAACCTAATGGTGTGAAATGTTAATAGGTTTGAGATTTTGTTTCTCTAAATCTGTGTAACATAATTCATATTCTTCTGCTAAATGCTTAATATTTCTTGTTTGTAACTGTTTCATGCTACAGGTTTTGCAGCAGCTTAAGGAAAAAGCTTTAAAACGTGCAAACTTGACGGAAGATGAAGTTTTGCAGAAAATTGAAGAACGGGCTACTGCTAGAATGCAAAAGGAGTATGCTAAATCGGATGCAATTAGGAAGGATTTGGCTGTTCTTGGTATTACTCTTATGGACAGTCCAAATGGCACAACTTGGAGGCCTGCCATTCCTCTTCCACTTCAAGAGCTGCTCTAAGTCAAGAGTTGTTCAACATCTCCAAAGCAAAACCAAGAAATGTAAGTTACTAGGGTCTGGTATATGGAAATCAATTATAAGGGATGCCACGGGTGTATCTCGCTATCAACTTCTGAGAATGATAAAGGCGACCCCCTCTTAATTCTTGATGCCTTAAAAACATGGATTACAATTTACGTTTTTGATAGAGATGTGCTTAGTGTAGTTGTCTTGGTGACCAATATTGAATTAATTTTATTTTTTTTTCATATACAGGGCTTTTAACCCCTATAATATTCATAGTTGCAACGAATTTGAGTTTCAGATTAATATTAAAATAAATAGTCGCACTATCACTAGAGTAGTGTTATGCTTCTTATTTCTAGAGTAGCTTCGGCTTAATATTGAGAAAGCCATTTTTTTGTGGTGATAATGAATTTTCTGTTGTTTATTTTCCCTGGATGTTTATTGCTGCTATTAAAGAAATGGATCCCTAGAGCTAGATCACGAGAAAGCTGTTGCATTATCTATGATATAATCAGCCGATTGGCTCACAAGAATCAAATTTAGAATTGAGAACCTACTTTGACTTAACCTTTGTAGGTCAAGTCGATAGGATTGCTCAAGCCATATAATCAGGGATATTTTTTGTTCATATTCGGTGTGGATGCACATGGGTGATGCAAAATTAGAACTGAGATAGATTAAATTGAGTTAAACTCAACTTTAATAATGCATTGTTTAGTTAAAGAGAAAATAACAAGTTGTCTTTGAAATATGAAAATGAATATATATATATATATATATATATATATATATTCAAATTTCTATTTCTTATGTTCATTATAAAGGGTATTTTGGTTGCATACCAGTGACACGTGAAATATTAGCAGTCTTAAAAAAGGGCATGCTTGGATTGGATATCAGAAGAATTATTTTTAAAATAAATTGTTCCAAAATAATTTATATTTGAAAGTAATTTGAAAAAAATAAATTTAGAAGAATTAACTTTTCTTAGATGGTAAAATAAACTATTTTTTTAGAACTGAGCTTAATTTTAAAATGTAAATAAGTGTTTTAAATCATTTAGAATAATGATTATAGATTTTTATATTACTAGTCAATCACAAAATACAGTGAATGATAAGATGATTGATTTAAATTTTATATAATTATGAAAGAGGAGTAGTAAGAACATATTCTGTCCTTAAAATTTAAAGCATACTAGTACTTTTTACATAGCACCGGTGAGGGTGGAAGAGAAATGTGTAAAAAATAAAAATAACCATTCTCTTCTCTGCCAGGTATCAGACATCACAGAACACAACAAGTTACAACTACGAAGGATAAGTACAGATGCCTATCACGTAAACAACTGATAAAGCAAACCTATTATCATATCATATGAGGCGGTCCCATACAGACTAGCAAACTCGACCAGCTGTGTCCCAATTCACAAACACGAGAGCAACATCGGCTTTTTTTCCCCTCACGCGCTGCAAGGCACGTGGAAAACAGTCCTAGCCAAAACTCGAGGGGATTTTATTTTTAATAACCCAAAGAAAAAAATTAAATATCCAAATGTTATTATGCCCTCAATTATTTTTTTGAAAGTCTCATTTTTTTATTCAAAATTTCATAGACTTTTAATAAAAAATCATGTCTCTAGGATTTTAACACCCCCTCATGAAAAATTTATAGAAATTAATTTTGATGAAATGGAAAAAAAGATAGAACGTAATTTGGAGTATTTTTAATGATTTTTTAAAGTGAGTTTTTTAAGTTATTTTTTATAATTCTCATAATATTTTTTTGTGATCCTCCATCTCATTGTAAGAAATTTATACACATTTTTGCTCTAATGATAAAAAATTCTAGAAAACTTCAAAAAACTCACATTTTTATTTATTTATTATTTTCACTTAATATGATGTTGTTATATATAAGATAAATATTATTTTTTATTGTTAAGAAATAGTTTCTTGTCCGCCACATAGATTTGTTTCAATGAGAAATAAATTATAAGAAGCAGATTCTTCACTTAAAAAATCTTTCAAGAAACTCTTAAACTTCATTAGAGATGTTTTTAATTTTTCACACACAATATTATTTTAAAAAAATCCAAAAAACCAGAAATAGAGAACTGAGAACCCTGTTCAAAAACAATGATGAATATTAAAAAGAGACCATAAAGATTGACCCATCTCAAGAGATGGAGTGACAAAATCAGTGTCCTGCAATAATGCTTCTTCATAATAGCTTCAATAAATATTCATTGATTAATTACAGATATATTTATGATATTATTTTTATTTATATACTTAATATATTAATACTTGGCAATTAAATGTAATATCAAATTAATAGTAACTTTTATAATTTAAAAAAAAAGATTATTTGAATATTTGTATTGTGTACCCACAATTAAAAGCAATAAATAAAAAGCATTAATTTTGAGTGGAATAATAAATTAACCATTCTATCCTTATTTTTCTTATCAATATTAACCATTTCTATCCTTAATACGGGCGAGAAAATTTTTCCTAAAACACCAAACTTATTTACTTTTTAGTATATAAAAATTATCTATCTTTAATTGCGACAATCTCAAAGTTTGCCTTTAGCAATTTCGTGACAAATGAAAAGTTTCTTCCCTGTTTCAAGAAACGAAATGTGTATATTTTAGGAAAGAAATTTAAAACATAAAAAATTGAAGAAGACAAAAATAAGAACAATATAAGATGGAAAACGAAAAGGTCTACCAAAGGGGAGGGATACATACCTCAACAACAATGCAAACAAAGACGATGTAGGAAGAGAAAATAACCTAGTTCATGTGACGATAAAATATTGAAATTGAGTTTTCTTTTTGAAGTGAAAATTGAGTTTATTGAATGAGTAGAAGTAAAGTGATATAGATTATAGACAATTAGCACTGGACAGAAAAAAAAAAAAAAGAAAAAAAAGGAAGTCGATTCAAAGGCACATGGAGAATGAGCGCATTCAATGAAAAAGAACAGAAATAAATTAAGAATAGAGGGAGTGAGTTATGGAGGATAAAATTAAAAATATTTAGTAAAAAAAACAAAACTTACTTGAATACGTGTAGCCGCATTTAAAAGCAATAAATATAATTAATTTTGAGTGCAAAAATAAATTAACCATTTTTATCTTTATCCCTTGAAATAAGTGGAAAAAATTATCATATAGAGACACCAAACTTATTTACTTTTAATATATAAGTATAAGGATAAGAATAAAAATATTGATCAAAGGTAGTAATAAATGTAATTTTTATGACGTGTATCATTAGTTGCATATTTAATAGTAATAAAAATATGGTACTGTTTGCCATTAATGTATAATCAATGTAGAATTAAATTTGATAAAAAATAATAAATAAAAATATTTTCTACTCAACAAAATGTTTAGATATTATAACATAATATTTGTACTTTATTTTGTTGGGTACTTAAATGTCTATACATGTA
>PYAF01001757.1:351225-378543 GCA_007407185.1 Glycine tomentella
ACACTCGTTTTATTTAAAAAAATTGCTAATAAAATTTTGTTTTTTAAAGATTGGAAATAGGTAAATGGTGACTATTGATTTTTATTTTAATATTTTTGTGATATACATAATGTTTGTATATTAATTATTTATTTAGTTTTTACAGTTTTAATTTATTTTTAATTTTTTAAAATAAGACAACATCTTATAAGTATTTATGTAGTAATGCATCCAATTTTTTCAAAATCATGTAAATGCTTGTCAACATATATATCAAAACACAACTGCTAAAGGTTATATTAGACAAGGCATTTTCATTTAACTTTTACTTTTTTTACTTGTTTAAAAACTTGTTTAATAGTTAGGTAAATAAACTTTTTTTAATAGCTTCTTAGTTGTTAAATTACTTTTTGTGTTCCCCATATTACTTTTTGTGATCCCTGAAACACCATGTCATTGTAAAAAATTCATACACAATTTTGCTCCAATGGTAATAAATTCTAAGAAACTTCAAGAAACTCATACTTTTATATTTTTTTTATATTTTTACTTAATTATGGTTTAATTATGATGTTGTTGTGTATCAAATGAATATTATTTTTTATTGCTAAGAAATAGTTTCTTGCATAAGATATATATCTTATTTTTTAAAACTCTTTTTACCACATAGATTTGCTCCAATAGGAAAGAAATTGTAAGAAACAATTTTTTTACTTAAAAAACCTTCAAGAAACTCTTATTGGAGATGCTCTTAGTAGCTTCTAGCGTTTTTCAAATGTTATTTGAAGTGACAATTTTTTAAAACATTAGCTTTTAGTTTTTTATATTTTTTTCATTTTTATCCTCAACATATATCCAATTTACTAGTTATCTTTTTTTTATATATATAAATCATAATTTTATTTTTATCATTTTACACTTTTTAGCTATTTCAATAGTTAGTTTTACTAAACACTTATATAATTTAATTAGCTAGTCTTTCAACTTTCAGTTACCAACTAACTTTCTAACTTTAAGCTAGCTTTTTAGTTATTTGTTTTCAGTTAGTTTTGTCAAACATAGTTTTAAAAGTTAGCTGAAAGCTGGAAAGCTAGTTGGTAGCTGTAAGCTGAAAAAATTAGCTTATTAAAATATAAATGTTGGGTAACCTAACTCTTGAAGTAGCTGAAAAGTGTAAAATGACATAAAATAATAAATCATGATTTATTTAAAAAAGATAACTATGAAATTGGATAAATATATTGAGAATAATAATGAAAGAAAATATATAAAAAAAAACTAGAAGTTAGAATCTAACGTTTTAAAAAACACTACTTCAAATAGTGTTTCAGAAAATATTAGAAGCTACTTAAAAAACTTATTTATAAAACAATCAAAGCTTTTTAGCTAATAATAAACCTAAAAACTAGCTGAAATGTCTTTCTGAACATAACCTAAATAGTTAGAAGTAGAGCTTTGTTATGTCCATAGTGATCTTACTTGACTCAAACATGATTAACTCCATTAAAAGATATTTATGATTTAGACGAAATGTATTCAAACACAAATAATTTATTAAATTTTAAGTGCTTATAACATAAACTCTTATATATTATAAAAACTTATTGATTTTTTTTAAAAAAATTTAACAATTTTTTTTTAACATACCCTTATAGGAGGAAAAAGAAAGAAAAACATTGAAATTGTTTAAATCAGATGTTGGTCAAATTAACAAATTCATTAACATTAAAAAAATATTATTTTATTTGATAGCATTAAATGTCTTAAATTTATATTTTTTTATACATTTTATTTAAGTATAAAAAACATGTAAAATTTAAGACTTTATTTATTCTATTTTTCAATTTTAGAATATCTTTTGAATTATTTATTACTTTAATATATTAAAGAGAAATTAATTATCTTTTAACAATATCTTCAAGAAATAAATACACTAATAAATGAATAATGTAATTAATAAAAATGTATTAATCAAGATAATATTATTTTCTTAAGAAAATTAGAACAATTAGTTGTTTTTTTCAATAAACTAAATAATCTATACATTTATAACCCATTTTTATACTTTCTCTATCCTATTATAAATTATTTCTAGATATTTTACACACATAATAAAAATTAATAAATAAATAAAAATATACACATTTGCATACTCTAAACTTGAATATGAGACAATTAAACTAAAACAATTCTACGTTAATTAATCTAATCTACTTGTTCGGTGTTGTTTATTATTCAATCATAAAATATAATTAATCATTGATATTTATAATAATTATTTTAAAAATTATATTAACAATAATTTCATATAAATCAAGAATTATATAGAAATTATATAATATTATTATTATTATTATGATATTTATAAAACATTTAATATTATTAATGTCTAGGTGGCTTTCACATGAAAGACGATCTGTTCATGTGGGTCCCACCTGCTGAGACCTTCTAGACACAAATAAGCCATCCGACTTATCATATCATACGAGATAAATATTTTAGGGTGGTTATCTTCTCGTCCACAACGCCGATAATATGTGTGTATATATATATATATATATGTAAGCCTCAGTTTTCATGTCCACATTCTTTACACAAACCACTGAGGAGGAGAACCTTCAAAAACTTTTCCTTGTTTTCTCCTTAGTTTTCATCTTTTCACCTCTTTTTCAGGTGAGCTTTTGATGAACCTTTATGCCTTCCTTTGTGTGTTTCTTTTGCTGTCCCTTTCTGTACCAAATTTTCCTTTTTCAATTATTTTAGTGCTTAAATAAACAAAGGAGAAATTTTATTTTCTATTTTACAATTTCCAAACATAATGTGATGGAGGTGGCTGCAGGGGAGAGATACCATTATACCATGATCCGTGTCTTCTCTTAGTCTTTATTTTTCTGCTTCAGTTTCAGTTGTGAATGGACCCAAACCCAATTTTTTTTTCTTTTCAATTTAACCTTCCAATGGCAACGTTTTAGGATCTGATTAGTGCCTTCTCTACTTTACCTTTTTCTAGTGATTGTCGAATCTTTTTTCCCATAATCAAAAGCCCAACCAAAAGGACTGAGAATTTGAAGAAACAACGTTGTTTACAAGTTTTCTCTGTCCAATTGGTCTGTTGTTTTAATGAAAGCAAATTTTTGGTATTTTATTTGGATACTGATTATGATTTGAGTTAAAAGTTTTGGTTTTTATCTGATTGTGCTGCAGGGTTGGTAATCCGAAACAAAAAACAGGTTTGTGATGGAAAAGTCTATTCTGAATAAAGAGCTTGTTTTCTTAATTTTACAGTTTCTTGATGAGGAGGGTTTCAAGGAAACTGCACACAAGTATGTCTCCCTCTTTCTACCAAAATTCAGGGTTCTTAGTTTTTGTTTTTGACTTGATCAATAATCTTTTGGCATTTGTTTCTTTTTCCTTCCAATTTTTTATTCATAGGCTTGAGCGTGAAAGTGGGATATACTTTGACATGAAGTATTTCGAGGACATGCTACTTGCTGGGAAATGGGATGATGCTGAGAGGTACCTTTCTGGATTCACGAGGGTTGATGACAACAGGCACTCAACCAAAGTATACTTTGAAATCAGGAAACAGAAATTCCTTGAAGCATTGGACATGTAAGCCTTTTGTTTTGTTGTCTCATATTGTTAGCCTAAGAAAAAATTTCTGTGCCTTGGTACCATATTATTTCCAAAGCAATGCTTAGTTGTTTCATACAGGTGTGTTTTTTGTTCATAGCTAATTCTCTAAACTTGTATGTTTTGTTTCATCACTCATCAGGGACGATCGTGCCAAGGCTTTGGATATCCTCATCAAGGATCTGAAAGTTTTTTCCTCAGGGCACGAAGAACTGTTCAATGAAATGACTCAGCTTTTGATAATTAACAATATAAGGTATGGCTCAATTGCCAGTCTACTAATTTTAGATATGAGGCCAATAACATCCTTTGATGAGCTTTAAGCCTAACTTTTTTTCTGGGTCTAATCAGGGAGCATGCATCACTTTCAACATATGGAGATACAAATTCTGTAAGGAAGATTGTGGCGGATGATATTAAGAACGTCATTGAGGCAAATCCTGTGTTCCATGGAAAATTGAAATGTCCTGTCTTTAAAAGTCAGAGGTTACGTTGTCTTCTGAACCAAAGGTTTCACTCTCTTTTCCCAATTTAAAGTTTTGATAAAAAATAATATACTAGCATATTTTGCTATCATGTTTGCTTCTTTTCTTGATGTCTGCCTGTGCTTTTCAGCTCCTGGTAGAAAATTTACTCATTATTCATTTTATCAGTTTGAATTGGCAGCATCTAATTTGTAAAGATCCACTTCCAGCTCCTGATATAAAAACCCTCTTGGAGGACCATGTTTGCAAACCAAGTTTGAACCTTTCATCTCTGCAATCAGAAGAAAGTGATTCAATTGAAAACTCTGATTCTGATCAACAGTTGTCAAACCATAATTCTGGCCCATCTACTATAACTGATTCTATACCCTTTCCTGCCACACTAACAAATCCAGGTATGAGCTTTACTCTTGGATTTTTTTTTCTTGCTTCAGTAATCATTTCAATTGTTGCTTATGACGGTGTAGTCCATGGCCTTTCTGTAGAAACTACAATGGAGGATCCTAGTGTAATATCACTCAAAGGAAGGCCATGCCATATTTCCAATGAGGTCAGTTGGATGAAACTTTTTGTTAAACATAACTGCAAGATTTCCTATATCTTATCTATGGAATCAAACAGAAGATGTGTCTTCATGTGTAGGTGACATCAGCCATAGCAAATGTTCTTCCTGAAAATGTTGTTCAGATATTGAAAGAGGATTCACTTCCTGTTACCATGGACTTTCATCCTATTGGGCATACACTTCTGCTAGGTTGCTTCATAGAACTTAGTCTTTACATTTTTGCTCAAATATCACTTCATTGTAGATGTAGCTTGAGCAATTGATAACAAGAAAAAAAAAAAAAAAGCTAATATATAGCTACTGTTTTGTTTCTTCAGTTGGAACAAATATTGGCAGTATTGGACTTTGGGATGTTAATTCTGGGGAGAGATTGTTCTCTGAAAATTACAGAATATGGGGTATTGGAGCAAGCTCCATCAATTTCAAGGTATGTCCACTTCCTGAATATGTTGTACTCCAATGAGTACTTATTATTATCATATCAATGACCTAAAGAGAGAATACTCTGAACCACTACCAACAATATTCAGGAAGCTCAGGAAAAGGACTTTCGTGTGTCAGTTAAGAAAATCAAGTGGAGCCCTGACGGTTCACTGTTTGGTAAGAATCTTCTGCTACTAAAAGGGTATGTCTAGTCACCAGTGATTACAAAGGTTTATTGCTCCTAACTGATTGTTCTTACTTTAAACAGGGGTTGCATTTTCAAAACATTTTGTTCAATTATATTCCTATAATCATTGCAATGACATCATTAGCCAACATTTACAAGTAAATATATTTCATCCCCTCATACGCCCCTTATACATGTCTAGTTAGATTCATATAATATATAACTCTCAGATTAACTTCTAAATACTTTCCTGGCAGATTGATGCTCATGATGGTAGTGTCAACGATCTAGCATTTTCTTCTCTTAATAAGCAATTGTTGGTCATAACATGTGGAGATGACAAGAAAATAAAGGTCAGTTGACTCCGTTCTTATGACCGATAATAAATTATCATTCATAAAGAAATTGACCTCAAGGATCCCAACCCCGGAAAAAATAAAATAACCTAAGGTCCTTTTTACTTCTTTTAAGGTCTGGAATGCTGTTAGCGGTGTCAGATGTTATACTTTTGAAGGTCACGATGCTCCTGTTTGTTCTATTTGTCCTCATGTGAAGCAACATGTTCATGTAAGCATGCTTTGTTGTTGTGTCATTAATGTATTGACTACTTGTACGTGACTATGTGTTAATTGATTCATATGCTATGTGATTCTTTTGCACCTGCACTGCAGTTTATTTTTTCAACTTCAACTGACGGAAAGATTAAGGCATGGTTATATGATTCTTTGGGAGCAAGAGTTGATTTTGATGCCCCTGGTTATGGTTACACTACATTGGCTTACAGTGCTGATGATAACAGGTTTTGAGCTACTAGTCTCAATACAATTGGAATAATTTGTTTCCTATTAACAAGTTATTGCAGTTTAACTAATGCTGATAAACTTTTCTAGGCTTTTTTCTTGTGGAACTGGGAAAGATGGAGAGCCGTATCTTGTGGAATGGGATGAAAGTGAAGGATATATAAAAAGAACATACAAGGGACTTAAGAAACCATGTTTTTCTGCCATCCATTTTGATTCAACTCAGAAAGGACTTTTGGCTGCTGGTGATGGCCACAAGGTTAAATTTTGGAATATGGACAGTGTTGAGCTCTGGAGAAGCACTGATGTTGATACTGAATTACTGGTAAGTTCTTCAGTAGGTCTTTTGCTTTCTAGATAAGTTGTGAAAATCCAACATTTACAATTTATTTGATTGGAAATCTTATATTTCTGTCGGAGGTGGTAGTTTTAGTTGAACTTAAACAGCAAATGATACTTAAGTTTAATTCATTTTCTTCAGGAAAATCCATGCATTCGCTTCAACAAGAAGGGAACATTACTGGCTGTTGCTGCAAAAGGAAACAAGATAAAAATTTTAGCAATTGACGACATTTTGCAGAAACGGAATGAAATTCATTCAATTCATGTCCCCAATAATCAACATGAAACCTTAAAGGTAAGCATATGTAACTTTACTTTGACTATGCTGTGGAGTTTTTCAATCCTTGAACTTTTTATTTCTTGCAGTGTACACAAAGTCCAATTTTGGTTGATGCTGGGGCTGGAGTTGCAGGTGAAGGCATTGTCATGGTATGTTGTTTGAAAAATTATAAAATAATCTTGTGTTATGCATAGAACACTATATTTGATGTTCATTTTTTGAGTAAGTGGCTTATGTAAGCATGATACATACAAATATCTGTCTCTGTTTATTCGGTTTTTGGACTAGACTTGCTTTCTTGACATTTATTTGCATATTATACTTTATTTGGGTACCCTCATTTCAACTTGGTTTTTTGTTAAAGAATGGGTACCAAAAAGGTTTGGAGGATGGGAGGTCTAATTCAATTGAAGAGTCCCATAACAAAACAAAGTTTTTGAATGCCTCCGAAATTTGTGAGCCATCCCAGTGCCAGTTCTTGCAGCTTCCAGTTCATCCCAAAATAAAAAAGGTATGACGTTTGTATGCTAATGCTTTATTGGATTATTGCCAATAGTTACATGTATTATCACTAATTTTAACAAAATTTATACATGATACATTTCATAGCTATCATGGCATAACTCTATTAATATGTTCAGCTCCCTTTTACATAAATGTCTTAAGACAATTGAAATCATAAAATAACAATCACTACTGAATCCCATGGATGATAGACACGCCATCCACACATACCAAGTCGAAAATGGAAGTTTCAATCCACATAAGATTTATTTTTCAGAAATAAAAGATGGAATATACAAGATAACCAAACAATTAGCCAACTAGGTTCCACAAAACAAAAATTTGTCAGTAACTTTCCCTCTGATGAAACACAGATAGTTAGACTGACTTACACCAATGCGGGAAATGGCATTTTGGCATTGGCATCAAATGGTGATCATCTACTTTGGAAATGGCCTCGTGATAACCTTAACTTGGATGGACAGGTAAGTGGAAACATAAAATCCACTTTTTTATATGGATTTTCCCTCTCCCCTCCCCACCCCATCTCCATCTTTTCAGTTTTCTTACTTTGTAGTTGATTTATTATAAAATATAAGTAATACATGTAGGCAACTGCACAAGTTTCCCCTCACATCTGGCAATCAAGGAGTGGCTTGCAATTGATGAGCAATAAACTAACAAGTTCTTACAGTGGAGACCCAGTTTCCTGCTTTTCTTTATCAAAGAATGATTCATATCTCATGTCAACATCTGGGGGGGCAATCTCCTTGTTTAACATGTTGACTTTTAAGGTAAACCCAAAGGATAGAAGCATGTTGTACTAAAGAAATCTCCTTCATTTCTATGAAATGGTTTAATGCTGATATTTTGATATCATTGTGGAAGGTTCGATTTCATCCCTACATTCATAAAGTTTTTCTAAGAACTCATCTTATCGTATGCTCATTAGTTCAGAAACATTATTCGTTATTCTTTTTTTATTTATTTGATATTATGCTACCATTTCCCATTTTGCCACTGTGTTTACAATGAAGCTATGATTTGACTAATAATGTCACACATTGTCTCGTAAGTACAGACTGTGACGACTATCATGACTCCACCACCTATGGCAACTTGTCTCACCTTCTACCCTCATGATAATAATATACTTGCTGTTGGTATGGATAATTACAGTATAATTATATACAATGTCCGTACTAATAAGGTATGTCTCTTCATTTTGAGAAAGATATGTATCATTACCTACTTTGAGGAGGTTGAAGGTATAGTTTTTTGTGTCTTACATTTGTACAGATTATAAGCAAGCTTGAGGGCCACTCCAAAAGAGTTACTGCCCTTGCCTTCTCAAGTAGTTTTGATCTTCTTGTTTCTGGTGATATAAATGCTCAGGTTAGTATTTAATATTCATTACATCATACATGCATCATGCAACCATTACTTCTATTTCAGAATTACCTTCCATTCTATAGCCTATAATATATAAAGCTGATTGATTTTGCTGGTTGGTTCCATATTAAGCTGATTTGTCATTATTTCAATGATTTCTTGCAGATTTTTGTATGGAACACCAATGAATGGGAAAAACAGAAAGATGGATGTTTGCAAATACATGGACAGAAGGTGCCAGAAGTGCTATCTGACACTCACATTCAGTTTCACCTATACCAAAGGCACTTCCTTGCTGTAAGAAGTAATTATCTTGCAATGTATGAAGCAATAGAGCTAAAATGTTGTAACCAGGTTCTCTCTTCTTTCCCTAACTTATGATGTGGTTCCCCCCCCCCCCCCCCCCCTCAAAGTGAGCTGTTTCTTACTAAACAAGTATATATACTTTTTGTTTCATGCCAGTGGGTTCCAGAAGTTTCAATGGCTATCTCCCAAGCAACTTTCTCATTTGATGGCCAGGCTGTGTATGCCATTTTTGTTGATGGAGCTGTGGCAATATTTGATACTTTGAAACTTCAAATACGTTATAGGATTAATCCCTCAGCTTATCTTTCTACTACTCCAAGGTATGTTTTTCTTCACTAAGGTTGCAATTTCTAGGCTTGCCCAAGAAATTATATGCATTTATGAGATAAATAATGCTATTTTTTTATGCACATCTTAGAAAAAGAAAAACTTTTAGTTTTGCTTATCAGACACTGCTTTAAATAACATTATGGATTGTCATTTTTTCATTATACATTTACCTTGGCCAAGAATTGTAATTATATTGTTTGTTTATTGCAGTTCAAGCATCTATCCAATTGCCATTGCTGCACATCCACAGAAACCAAGCCAGTTTGCTGTGGGGCTCACAGATGGTAGGGTTATTGTGTTTGAGCCTCAGAAGACAGGAGAAGACTGGAGCAAGTTTAGCCTTGATGATGAGGCAATCAAACAGGGTTGTGGGAGTGAGTGAGCAGCGTCAGAGGTGAAATGAGATAAATAAATAAAAAGACTATAGGAAAAATAACCAAGACATCACAGAAAAGAAAAAAAATAATAAAAGTGGTTACCGTTACTTTTCATGATCAATTGTTATATTCATTTTATCTTTTTAAATTATCCTTAATTACATGGTTTTGCTATATTTCTAGTTATCATTCTTATAATATAATTTTTTCCATTATTATATTAAACTAATTAATATTAAATATAAAAAGTCAATTATAACAGTTTATGATTTATTCTAAATTTTTATTTAATATTAAATATATTAAGCTTGACTTAAAATATAAAGGAACAATAAATTTTAAATATAAAGATGAAAAACAAGATTATTTTTAAGTTGATCTAAATATGTAGCGAACATAAAAGTTATGTTGTCAATGCTAAATTGATTTGTTTCTTGAGTGTTTATAAATTGAAGTTAATTTTTATCTTCCAAACGGTTTTTTCAAAAAAGAAGAGAAAAGAAAACCAAGTTTTTTAAGGACGTTTTTCGTTTGTTCTCCTTTTCTCCATCTACCAAAAAAAATTACTCAAACCAATGCCTATCCAGAAAACTATGGTAGCAATATCTACGTAAGATTACCAGATATAAAGAATAAAAAATACAAGGTATATATACAACAAAAAAGAGGGAAGGGAAAAAACGGGAGGTAGAAGCTGTAATAGAAAAAGACGCAAAAGAAACTAAGAAAGAGCAAAAAGCCAATCCAAGAGAAGGAAGTTTTGGAGATGAGAGGGTGTTTCTGGTGGTAATAGTAAGGGGACACAACGCTGCAACATGCCACAAAATTAGAAACCCGAGTATTAGAAGAAAAAATATATCAATAACGACAAAGTAAAACATTTAATCAGTAGAATAGCATGCAGGGCACTTACTAGTTACTAGTAAATGGGACGAGAAAGAAGATGAAAAATAATCAAGCCTTGGATTGTGGAAACAAAAACGTGAAGAGCCACACACACATATACAAAGGAGACACAAAATTCCTAATAAGAAGGAAAAGATAAACACATGATAAAAAAATAACCAAGACATGTACATAATTGAAATTTAAACTTACCAGAGGATAATTTAAATCTTTTCGAGAGAATCTGTTTTATCTATTAAGCGATGGGATAATGACGCTGCAACTGCCATGGTGAAAAGTTAGGATGATGGATTGCGTATGGGTATGGATCGAGAGAATAGAAAGACCCATGCTTATATTAGGAGTGTTTAAATTTAAATCAATATGAAATAAAAATTAAAAATCACTTTAAAATAATTAAAAATTAAATCAAATCGAACTAAACTGCAATTATATTACCAACGGAAAGACACGCGCCTGTATATCAGTATTCCATATTTATATGTTAAAATTGTTATATTTTTATAATTTATCTTATTATGCAATTCTTAGTGTATATTTTCCTCTGTCCTAAAATTAATACAGAAAACAATGAATAAGAAGAAGAATTGTTACAATATATCAAAGTTAACGTCTTATGTAAAAAATAAAAAATAAATGTGGAGACTAACTAAAAAATTAATATGCACGTCAAAGCACAATAATGTGAATTATTATAATATATTAAATTTAGCACAATAGATATATATTGGCACAATACCTAATATTTTTTAAAGAGAAGTCACTTGAGAGTTTGATCTAACGATTGATCTTAGTGCACCTAATAAAAATTTCTATTTATAGCATTTTTAGTTTCAGATTTAATTTAAAAAATTCCAATAAATCATGCTTTCCTTAGTATTAATTTCTACTTTATCTAAATATTTGAACATTCAACAAATTAATTTAATCAAATATTTACTCCAAACAGTATTAATTAATAATTTAACCTATTTAATTTAGTAACATCTTGCCGATTGAATTAATAATTTAACCTAACTAATTAATTTGATTTAATGGTTATTTAATATTAGAATTTATATATTTTTATGAATTAATTAAATTTCTATATTAATATGCTATTTTTTAAATATAACTTTTATTTTTGGTCAAATAATTATACTACGATCCCTTGTTAGCTCAAAAAATTTCTCAAGTGAACTTATCTCACAGGACCAAAACTTATTGTTGTCTAAAATGTTTTCAATATTTTTAGTCAAAACTAAAATTTTACTTTTAATAATCTTTGCTAATATAAATATTTATTATAAAGCTGAGCTTAAAGATTATGGAGTATTTAGGTCATATAAATAAAAATATTCATAGTCTGTGAATCCCATCTTATGACAGGCTCTACATCAGCTGTGAATGACCAATTAATCATACTATTTATATAAAATGATGTTGCTGCCTATATTGATAAATTGTGTTCCCTAAAATCCCCAAACACATACCTACAATTTATATTGGTAGTTTGTAATTTGTATTGGTGGGTTACTATCGAGATTTTGACAGGTTTGGGAGTTGAGAAATAAAATGGTTAGGGTGTTCTAATTAAAGGTGTTAAATAATTTCAATATAAAAGTGTATTTCCCCAAATTGATGTTTCTATGTAATCATGCACCGCAATAGCGCCCTGCACTTAAGATTTAAATTAGAATTTAATTATGTACGTATTTGTTTAACTTTAATTATATTAGAAAATATTGAATTTGCTTCAATTTTAATTTTTCTTATTAGCAAACTTTGATCACAATGAATGTACGCCAATATAATGTGTGATATTATGGTGAATTTCATTTTTCATTTAATCAGAAAAAGGAATTACAGATTCAAGACATTTTAGAGTCCTTGAGAATATCTATGTGAAAATGGCTCAACAATCCTAGTTGAAGTGACAAAATGGGACAATTCAATTGAGCTCTCTAAATAGCTTTGAGCATCATAATTTAAGTCTAAATTAATTTCTAGCTATTTTCAACCCGATTTATGTTTTTTTTTTTTTTGTCATCTTTTCATCAAGCTGGTGTAATTGTTTCAAATGTAAAACCAGCTCAGCCTAGACTTAGGCATTTTGTCACTCAATTAAAATTGGATTTGTTTTTCAGCGTCAAATGTCAGATTTTTCTTTTCTTTTTTTCCCTTGTAAATAAATGTCGTTACATTTAACATGATTACAGTACTACAGAGATAGAAAGCACAGGTCGCTAACTATTAACTGGTCATTCAAACATGAAATAAAAGGAGGCAATGTATTACAACTGAACGAAAAATATGATAACAATGAATACTGTTTTATGCATAAATTGTTACACCACTTTCGGCAAATGTAATGTTCTTTAGAAGTTTTTGAGTTGGGGCGGTTTGCCTCTTCCTTTCACCAAAAGAAAATTGTTACACCACTTAGTCACTTACAAACGACAATGGACAATTGACAATATTAATCACAAGCCTTCACCTATGAAAAAAAATCTTTATATATATTTTTGGTGCAAGCTGAACAAATCAACCGTCCAATATATCTGTAAAGAATGAAACCCCGCTGCAAATCCCTTCAAGTATAACAACAAAAAAATATATATAACCAGACTTCCTAGCCTGAAATCTCAACTAGTACAAAACTGATATCAGAAAGAATAATCCAATCATAGCACCAAACAATGAGCTAAACAACATCCCTGCAATCAAAAGGCAAGGAACCCATTCAGGCCAATCACGTGGATACCAACATTGATAAAGGTAGTTGAGCAAAAAGATAAAGGAAAAACATAGTTAAAAGATATGTAATTCTTTAAAATGATAAAAAAAATTGAACAGAGAATTTTAAGATGGAAATATTGAATGCACCAAGGAAAACTGTAAAATTGTTCTTCCCGGTAATAATTAGTCAATCCAGTATTCTTGTAACCCAAGCTTTCCATGACATAGTATAGACAACGAGCATATAACAGATATTATATGATTAATGTCATCTTAACTTTAAATAACCGGATTCTATTCCAAGTCTAACGCCAAAAGCCAAAAGTTTCTTAGGCAAAAGGCAGGGAAGTGAGGGAACCCAATGAAAACCAGAAAATTTTGTCTAAAAATACTATGCTGGAGTCATTCATCTAATAAAGTCAGTACCTAGTGGTCATCATGAATCGTGATATCAATCAGTGAGTCAAACCATCGCATTTGATAAATCCCATTAAAAAAACATGGGATGAATCATGAATATGGGGGAAGGTCACCCCAAAGATCTACTATTATTAGTTAAGAATACACATAAACATTTGCTATATTAACCATTATGCATGTTTCAAAGTTATTATATCAGTTTATATAAATCCTATAAGGTAAGAACAAACACAAAAGGACATCATACAAAAGCAAATAAATTGGAGATCATATTCCCATTCAATTCTAATCACTTACCAAGCGTAAATTCCTCAAAATCACTATGCTTGGCTAGAAATGAAATTAAAAATCGATTAGAAAGAGAAACTGTGAGTGTGAGGGGAAGAGAACACCACCAAAAAATCACCAGGTATGCAGGAGTCACATCAGCATTTAAAATCCTCTACTTTTTGCCTTTTCTTTTTCCCCTATTAACATGCTCAAGTATAATAATCCTTTTCTCAGTAATACCTTATGTCTTAGTAACCTCAAACCCGCTGACTAGTCTAAAGCCTTATCAATACCTTCAGTTTTTATGTGCGGGCGGGGAGGGACACAATCAATGGCTTACATTGATTCTAAACAAAACCACAGAAACATCTTGGACAGTACAGAGACATTCACCATCAGATTTATGATGCTAGGAAACAGGCACCTATTATTGTCTATTAGTCATGGTTATTCAGCCAACCCATTTTGATACATTCTGAGTTTGTTGGCAATCATAAAAAAGACTAAAGTTTAGAATACACAGGTAAATTGGTATAAATAAACTGAACACGTATTTCTATTAAGCATTTAAGATCTTTCCTAATCCTACCACAAACAGAAATATTCGGAAATAATCTCTCAATAGTGTTTTGAATGTGCAAATCATCATCAACAATTTACCCCTCCTCCCCCTTCATATAAAAGATATACATATCATGCCCACAGAAAAGACGTAGCAGGCTAGTCCAGCATCCCATTGTTCATGAAACCACAATTTCAGTTATAAGTATAAATTTTCAAAAAAAATTCAAGTGCAATGGAAAGATCTTCTGTAATAGGAGCATGGAAAACAAAACTGTGGTAGACGTATAGCCTCACTTACCTGTCTTATAATGGGATGAAGGCAGCTTCAAAAATATGAAGACAAAAGAATTCCAAACTCAAGGAGAAAACTTAAAATTGCTCCAAGTTGAAATGGAGTTTAGGAACACGCCGACGAAACAATGGTTCAAGTCGAAATGATGGATCACGAAACTGCCACTCCTGAGCATCATACATCTCATTCCATGCCTGTACTATCTCATCAATTTTGAACCCTGTGATTAAGGAAAGTGGCTTGTTAGCTGTCTCTAATCCAAAAATATTTGAGATTTTAAAGGAATATCACATTTTTCCATCTCATACCTTCAAGTGCTGTTTCATTTGAGCAGTGATTCTTTACAATGAAAGCAATATCCGTTGCAGAGGTCCCAGCTAGTTCAAACTTTTCGACTGCAACATCCAAACATTCCTCCCATGTGGGAAGGCCGAGCTTATATTCCACAACAGAACGTTCATACAACAAGGTTCCCCATAAAAGATGTATCTGAGACCTCATCTTTGCAGCTTGCTTTGAAGCTTCATTATCAGAAATATTTTGGAGAAGACTATCCAAGCCCATTTTCTCTAACTGTTCTTTATATTTATCTGATTTGGATATTCCATTCAAACGCTGCTCCTCAGTCTCCTCCCACATCAAGATGCCTTTCTCCATGCTGTCCTCTGCCTTGTTATAAAGTTTAAGAATCTCATCAGAAAAGCCAGCTTCTAAGTCCTTCTTGCATGCCATTGCATAACACCAGCACAGCCTTGCTTGCTCAAACTGCTGATGCCCAAGAGCAAGATACCCTTCATAGAAGTCAGGTTTGATTTTCAAGGCTTCTTCATATCTCATTTCTGCTTTCTCATACTCCTTTTGCGCCAACTCATATGCAGCTTTTATATGCTCCAAGGAAGACTCTCTTGCCCCATCCTCCGAAAAGAAACCTTGGTTCCTTGCCCGGGACATCTGAACACTCCCCCAATTAAACAAAGCCAAAGCAGCCATCTCTTGAAATTTATCTGCAGCCATTCCAAAAAGTTCTTGAGCATCATTGCTTGCCACTGAATCCTCTATTGCTTCTTCATACAGCTTCATTGCATACTCATGAGTATCTAGATAAGAATCAGACTCAAACCCTACATGGTTCTTGAACATCCTTGCAAACTGGAGAAGCCAGTCCTCCACAGTAACCATCCTTTTTGCCACATCTTTATCTTTTCCTTCTTCCATATCTCCATTCTCAGCACCATCACTTGGTTTTCCACCACCCCTTCGCACTTCATCCCCATTGGTTGTTCCATTTCCATCATAAGAAGGTTCTTGATCTGGACTGACCTCAGTAATATAAAGCCTAAACGACACCTTCTCAGGAGCATATTTTTCAGCTAGCCTCAGTTCATCAGTAGTAGTGATTGTAACCAAATCACCCTCTTTATCCTTATACTTGACAAGAACACCCTTCAAACCCGGAAACCGATCCCTAGCTATATCCCTCACCAGCTTCACACTACAATTCACGGGTAACTCTGCCCACCTTATATCCTCTCCAAACACCAGCTTCACACTCCTAGTGATTGTGACAGTTTTTTCTTCTTCCACAGGTTCCACCACCCTTTTCTCTTGCTCAATCGTTTTCGAAACCACTTGTGTATCCTCAACACTACTCACTTTTTCCTCCACAGCCACCTTGTCCCCAACACAACTCACCTTGTCCTCAACACCACTCTCTTTTTCCTCCACAACCACCTTGTCCTCAACAACACTACTCAACCCTTTTTCCTCCGCAACCACCTTGTTGTCCTCAGTTTTTTTACCCCTCTTTTTCTTCAGTTTTTGCGAAGAAGGAGCTGGAGAGTGATGAACAGTAGCATCAAAAGCCATTCCTTTATCATCAACAGAGCCCCCTTTTATTTCCGTTGACTTTCCGAGACTCTCGAGAAGCTCCAACGCGGTGAGGTTATTAGGCTCCATGCCCAAAACAAGTTGAACATCCCTGAGCGCCAAATCGAAGCGATTAAGCGCACGATAGCAGGTGGCTCTTTTCAATAGAGCTTTGCTGTATCTCGGAGACACTTCCAACGCCAAATTGCATTGGTGAATCGCTCGAGGGTACTCTCCGAGACCCAATTGCATGTAACACGTGGCCATGTTGGTGCGAAGGTGCGCGACATCGATGTGGTTATTCGGGAGAAGCTTCAGTGCTTTCTCGTACTTGAGCATGGCGCCTTCATGGTCCTTCTTCTGAAACAACTTGTTGCCTTCTTCCCTAAACTCTTGTGACATAGTGATGAACACCGCCGTGTCTTCATCGAAGGCTTTGGAAGACTTTCCGTGCTTGGCGTGTGAATTTGCAGCGCCTGGAGTAACGGTACCCTTCTTCTTCCCCGTGGGCTTCCCCATTTATGACCAATTAGGAACAGTCTCAATCGAGAGAGAGAGAGAGAGAGAGAGAGAAATGAAGGAAGGAAGGAAGATAGAAAAAGAGAGGTGAATTGAAAGGTTAGTTTTGGGGGGAATGAATATGTTTGTGCAGAAAGGAGTTGTGAACAGAACAGCACAGCAACGGCGATTGTGGCATTACGAGGATAACCAATGTTTTTATTGCAAAAGCACTTATCTCTAGGGCTACGTTTGGCCCGAGTCAACGCTGCCATAAGGATCAAAATTCAAAAGTTCCACTTCCGTGTAAACTTTGGTTGGGGACTTGGGTACCATGCGGTGATTTAATAAACTATGGGTTAATTAGATTTATAAGTATCTTAACTTTTTTAGATTTTAAATTTTAGTCTCTTAATTTCTTTTACAAATTTTTAATCTATCATTAATTTTCTGTTAGTATTTTTTTTTCTATTTTTAGATTTTTTTTATTTTCATTATTCAAAATTAGTCCTTATTTTTTAAAATTTTTTATTTTTAGTTTATTTTATATTTGAGATTACTTTTAAGCCATAAAAACAAATGATAGATAATGTTTTTTTTAGAATAACTAAAAATGATGACAAAAAAATAATTAAGATTAAAAAATATGAAAAATATTTTAAGGGATTAAAAATTATAATACGAAAAAAGTTGAGGAATTAAAAAATTAATTAATTAATTGATTATACTAAATTTTATCTAATTGAAAATAGATTATTGATTCTGAAAGGGAAAAAAAGTTAAATTTTCATTCGAATATTGCTAAAGTTGGCGTTTAGTGCCCACCTTGGTGAAAGGCTGAGAAGTACAATTTTGCAAAATTGCACATGTAAAATCTAAAATGTTTATGGAGCAATTAAAAGACACTGTTAAGTAAGTTAAGTTAAACGGAGCTTTAAATTCTATGAAGGTTCTATTGTAAAAGTGTTAGTTGAATTTATGTAGTTAGTAGTTACTTCTTAGGCACATCATCTTATTTTCTTTTTCCTTCTTTTTTGTGACCCGCATGCACTGTAATTCCCCGGTTAGTACTTTTTTTTTCTTGGTCAATAGTTGTTTACCTTGAATTGACTCTTCAATTACGAGATCATATAATCCGACAATTGTAATGGTTGTCGTTTTGGTGTCAGTGTTTTTGTTTTGTTTGAAGGTGGCCTGGTAGTAGCGTTACATGCATACACATTCCAAAACAAACCATTTTAAGATCGATCAAAATCAGTGGTCACTGGAATTTTCCGAAAACAAATATCATTAAATTGAACGAATAATGCTGGTTTACCCAGCTGAGGTATGAGGACAGTGCGCAACTGCAAGGACAAACAGTGCCAGATATCACACGGTGACTATTTACATTGACATTGATTTTACAAAATACTACCAAATACTAATTCACATTTCACAGCCTATTGTATTGTGTACCGACTTGAGGATACGTTACTAAAACAAGATCAGGAAAACAACCAAGATGTAGAGATGTCCGTACATTTCAAGCAGCATGACAAGAAACCCATGATTCCTGTCTCCACAGGTTGAGCAATGTCTCTTTCTCTATGTTGTAGCACACTAACAAACTCCTCCGTACTCGGATTTCCATCCTCATTTGCATCAAACAAATGGCAAACAATCTCAACCACATTGTCTGAGAGAGATAAGCCACAAACCTGAAATTTAAACAATCAAGCACCATAAGAATTTACTGAACAGACATGCTTGACATGCTTAAAGAAGTTGGTAAAGAGAAATCAGAAATAACACTATAGTTATGGCAAAGCAATTTTATAACAATGAATTGCTTTCAAAATCTTATCCTCCAACATGAGATATCTAATGACCAATGACAATATCAACGACTTAAAAGTAAGAAAACAGGATTAATAAGTTAAAACTGACAGCAAAGCTGTGTTTGGATATTTGTTGGAATGGCATTGAACGAAGAATCACACTTTCCAACTCACAAACGAAGAAGTAATGTGAGTGTTAGATTGAGTAAAGTCAGTTCAGATGAATGAAACTTAAATCAAAACACGCTTTATAATTTCAATTACATGTGCATGTTTTTTTTATAACATCAATTGTTGGTTTTCCAATCATAAATGTATGCTCCGCACTTTAAAAAAGGCACATCCTTCATTTTGTCACCATATTCTCAACAAAATGAGGTACAGCATTGTGGTACCCATTCTAGTAGCTATCCCATTTTACATAATCTATAAACTTGATTCAATGTGAAGTCTCTAACATCACAGAATTGATCCAAAATATATTAAGCCACCAAAGCTTCTCGTTTTTTTTTTTTTTAAAAAAATTGTTATAATTGGTGCTAAAAGTTACCCCTAATCACCATCTTTATTAAAATGAGCAAGAAATAAAAATGTTCTACATGTGATGCAGCTCGCTGAAAATCATCTCTTGTTAACAGGCCTTGTACTTCTGCAAAACTGAAAATGCCCGATGAAAATGGTAATAATGTTTTCCTCAGCTCTGCAAAATTTTTGAAGTCGTCAAATGTTATGCGTACATCCCTAAACCGTGGATCATTGCTCAATTTATCAACCCGTTCAAGCAACATGCCCAGATGACTCAAGTCAGCAGAAGCAACAATGGAGTGTGTAAAGTCTTTGGCCGGTATAGTTTTTCGAGATTTGTAATCATAATGAGCAAACTCCAGCCTCACAATCTATACACATAATATTGTTATTAGTTGTCATGCATAATCATTCTAAGGTCACTATAGGAAATGAAACATATAAAAAAATTAAAGGTTTAATTACTCATGCTACACTATAGTTTAAAGTATTTCATCATGAACCCATGATGCACAAATAATTTTATACAACAATGCTGCTACGGCAATTACGCAACTTATCATGGCATGCTAGCTTTATCGTAAATTTACGTGATACATATATACAGAAAGAAACTGATGTGCTTGAAAATGAACAGAGATTAAACACCTTTTCGGGTGGACTATGCAACCGTAGGCGCTTCTCATAGTTGAAGAAAACTTTGCTTCTGTAGGCATCTGCAACAGAGCATAAAGTAGTCCATGAGTAAAAAAAAATAAAAAATAAACATTGGGGGGAACGGGTGAATTGTTTTAAAAAACTTGCCTCGAAAAAGCAAGTGATCATGAGTACTTTCGGGAAGGGATGATTTTCCAAACAATGGCGGTGAAGAACTGCGAGGGGCATTGTTTGAGAATTCGAAGTGTGAATTGGGTGTGTTGAAGCAATAGAAAAGGGTAAGAGCAGAGGCTAAAACAATGGCTGAACCCCACTTGGGATTTGTGATGTGGGTTGGAAGAGGAGGAGGAGGATTGGGAAGTGGAAGGGGAGTGAAGAGTCCGGAAGCGTTGTTGGGTGAACAGTGAGAATCTCCGGAGAGTGGAAAAGGAAGACATGAATGACGTGCTCAGAAGACAAGAACACGGGAACATGAAGATGTTTTTGCTTTAGTTTGCAGTTAATGTTCTTCTTTTAGCAAAGCGAAGAGAATCAGAACATCTCTCTACTTTCTGACACTGATAGTTTATGCTTCTGTTTTTCATAGTCCATAGTTCAAACTCCAAATCCTGTTACGATGCAAGCCCACTTTATTGATGCAGGCTACGGCAGCCTTAATGGGCTAAGATCTATACCCATTGGCCATTACCCAACAAACATGATCCCCAAGAGTTTGAAATAAGTCCAAAATTATAAAATTTACGTATGCGCGTAAAATAAAATAAAAAATCACTTTATATTTTGGTGTGAAAAATATTTAATTGCGTTCAAAATTTATTATTGAATATTTTCATGCAATATCTTACTTAGAAAATTTGTTTTTTTTTTTCTCTGAAAAAGAAAAGAAAATAACCTTATTCATTTCCTTGTCTTGACACTAATCAAATTTGTTATGTCCACATTGATCTATTTTTATTCTATATCTGTACTACTCTCACCCAGTATTTTGGGATTTAGTACTTAAAAAAAATCATAGATTCAAAATTTTCACTAATATTCTAACAAAAAGTAACACCTAAAAAACTTGTGTTATCCAGCTAAGCTACTGAGTATTGAAGGGGCCACAACGGGTTTAGCTATTGCCTGTGGACAAATTTTTATGGCCAAAGATGCCAATTGTCCCTCGCACATTCGTTGTTTTGTATTCGTCTTATTAGTTGGTCCACTCCTCCCTCACATGCCATATATTTCACTCTGCTAATTTACTATCCACTCTTCACCAATGCCATTGGTTGAGTCAAAGCTGTGGATAACCTGTCCTGCAATTAGACAAAGTTTGGTCATCTAAAATTAGTTACATCCTTCCAATTAGTTTGGTCAACTATTGAAAGTTATAAAATTCACTCTTAAAACGACCAAATAAGTATGATGCTAAATTCACTCATAGTAGACCAATAAATAATGAGTAAAACTTTAACATGTTTCCCCCTCTTTGTATCTAAATGGAAATTTTTAATAGCAAGGATATTTATACAGATAGTTATTATAGACAAGTGAAAGTATTTTTATGTCATTAATTTTGTTAAATTCAATAAGATATTATGTAAATTGTTAGTCACCAGATGATCAGTGAGTCACCGGAGATATTATGCAAAGTGTTTAAAATTATAAAAGGAAAATCAATTAAGTAGCTAGCATTCTTCGTGATTTTTTTGTTCAATATATTTCAACCTTTTTTTCTTTCGTTAATGACAAAAGGCAAAGGTCCTGAGAAACTTCAAGAAGGGGTGAAGATGTTATGAGAGGCTAATTCATGGTTCAAAATTCAAATGGCATTTCAGGTAAGGGACACGTGTCCTCTACTCCTCCACCTTTGGTGGGGAAATAATGACCATATGTGCTACTGTTATGGTTTTTTTATTATTTTTCCTTTAATTATCCTATACATTATTCCATATGATTTTTAAATGAAAGTGTGGTAACCTTTAATGTACAGATTCGTTTATTTAGTTGTTGTACCATATTGAATGTATACTCTATATGATATATATGAGCCACAGATGTGCATCAAGTAACGCGCAAAAATTGATCAATTATTTGGGTAATGATTGGATTTTTAAAAGAATTTTTAGTCGGGTATATCTGGGTAAGGCTGGAACCATTAATACGCGTTACAATGAATCTAGTACAAGTGATGGTGCTCAACCATGTGAAACTGAACATTTTGCTGCCAAATCCTTTGGTTCAATCACTTCAGTGTTGTATAGAACTAAAGCTTTATTTCTTTTAGATTTTAGTAACGTCAATTTTTGAACGAATTATTTTAAAGGAGCTGTTAAAAGCATTGTGTTTTAGTCTTTGAGAAATGAGAATGATATTTTAAAAGTGAATTTAGAAAGAAAAATATAAACAATAAAATCTGCATTTTTGAAGTGTAAATATAAATGTATTTTTAAAAAATTATAAATTTTATGTTGAGAATTAATACTACTCAAAAATTTTTTTTTTTTTCAAAAATAACGTATAGTTAACTTTGGGAATAACAAAATACAGTAAACAGTTTGGTTAATTTAGACGAAAAACGTGAGACCTAACAAGCTATTAACATTTAAGTTTAACAGTAGTTCTTACAAAAGAAAAGAAAATATAATAGTACTACTTTGCATGAGATGAGACTACACAAAAGACAATTATAAAAAATAAAAAAACTACACAAAAGACAAAAGCATCGCAGAGACTGCATTTTCTTCTTATATCTATGCGCTCTTTTTGTCTTTCCCTGATTATTTTTTTAAAAATGAGACCTTGTATTCAACAAGAACAACAAAAGAGGCCTCCTCAATCCAAACACAATTCTTTATGATAAAAGCTAATTTTTCTAATTCATGTGCTACTCTATTAGTGGATCTATATGAGAGTTAGTGAGTTTATAGACAAGAGAAGGACCTAACAATTTAGCACAATCCTATATAAGATCGGCAAAATAACTATTGTTTTTAGCTTTTCTAGCTTTCCATTGTTGTACAACTCAGAGGCAATCAGATTCAAAATGAATCCTAGTGAGGGAAAGATCCCTAGCTATTATCGATGCCCATCTAAGGGCCATAGCTTCACCAATATATGGGGCTCAAAAACATTTGGGACATGCAAAGAAGCTGCTGCCAACACCTTCCCAAAATGATCTCTGAAAACAACCCCCAAACCCATACCAATTGGAATCCGATTGAAAGTGTTGGTCCACAAAATTCTGTCAATCTTTTTGCTATGCATGAATTCAAATAGCAGTGATCATGGCATGAACACAAAACAGACACGTACGAGTCAATATTAAATAACAGACAAGAGTCTTCAGTGATACTAAATGCTACGGCGCATGGTCGATGAGCTTAAAATACAATATTTCGTGACTGCGACGCCATTGACAAGTTTCTCGATCTCGATTTCAGAAAATTGTTCGATCGGTGCCTTGCCTTGTGCGACGTATTGGAAGGAGTATGTGTGTAAAAAAAAGAGAGTGGGTTAATCTTTTTTATCTTAAAAAAAAACAAACTAAACTCTAGCTTTATAAATTTTAACGATCTCAACCTAGCTAGTAATATCACCACCGTTTCAAACTAAGCCTAAGGTCATAATTATTTATTTGGATATGCCTCAAGTCTTCTTCCAAACTATTTAGCACCTACCTGTCAGTGGACCAAATATATTGGGGGCAAAAGCAAAACGATAATTTAGTGGCCCACAACCACAAGTCTGGTAGAAAGTAAACGTCTGACATTCCAGCTCCTCATGAAGATTAAAATGCTGCTCATGTTACTATACTACATGTATATATGGAGTAAAGTGACATTTAGATGGATGGGTCCAGCAAAGCTCTTTATGATTCATCCTTGTCCTAGTATCTTACAAACTCGGCTTTTTGATAAAAAGGGGTAAAAAAAAATTATTATTATTTCAAGTTACTTTTTAAAAATATTTGGAGTTATTTTCTTAGTGTGGTAGGTATATTTATGATATATTTACGACTTTTGAAGTGTAAATATATTTAAAAGAAACACTTCGAGATCCAGGACCAAAAACATAAGTTTTTCGTTTGGATAGGGTTGGGATAAAACGATCAAAGGTGTGAATGATGGAGGATTCGTCGCCCTTAGGAGGCATCGTCGGAGGAAATGTTAGTCGTCGGTGGCGTTATAGGAGGATGCGGGAGAGGAAGAAGGCAGTGGAAGAAATGTTCTGGTGAATGAGGGTTTATAATAACATCATACACCTTCATCAATTCAAGGATTCTTAAAAGTAGTTCATGCTATACGAGGTCATATTTTAAAGATGAATTTGAATTATACTTTAAATATTTTATTAATACTTATAATTAATTTTTTCATAATAATATATTAGTTATCTTAGATAAAATTAAATAAAAAATGAAAAATGAAATGGGAACTGAAATTCTGGTTGAATGAAATTTGAATCCAGAATAACTATGAAAACTTAATATTAAAATTAAATAAGAATAGTAATAAACTCATCATCAATGGGTCTGGTTTTGACGCGTGGCTGATCCATTATTAATCGAACTAGTAGTGGTAAATGAACGTGTGATCTACCATTATGCGTCGGGTGTAAGCCACTCTTGTGAGTTGTGCTTGTGCCCATCCTTTTAAAATACTCATACGCCACTTGTTTCGGGCAGAATGATCACATTATAACGTCACCTCAAACAAATAACTACAGTTTAATCAGTCAAGCTCAAGCATAATTTTAAATTCATTAGTCTTGAAATTATCTTAAAAATAATGTTCAATGAGAAGAGTTTCAAATACTATTTTTTTTTATTGAGTAGTTAAATGGAGTATTTTATTTTTGACGTTGAGTTGTTCAAATACTAAATGCCATAATCTCAATGGTTTTTTTTTTTTTTCAATTGAAAACCTTTTCGAAGACTGATTTAAATAATTAAATGCATATCTACCAAAGTTATAGAGCATCATTAAGAGGTAATGAATCGGAAAGCACATAGCCAGCTGTCCAGCTAGCTGGCACTGTTTCATAAACAAGTTCCTCAAACAATCAAATGTAATGAAAGTTTCCACCTTTGAAATTTTCTCTTTTATTATTGGGATATTTTACCTTTAAATTTAATAATTACTTTTTTCCTACTTTTGTCAGGTTTCTGATCTCATAGGACATTGTGCTACTTCCTGCATACTCTTAAAATTGGATTATTTATCATTTAATAATTATTTAATGTGTAGTTATTCAATATTGTTTACTTCCTTTTCTTGTCCTGTTTCCGAATTCATACGAAGAGTCCTCCTTTGTGCACAGGGTATCTAAATAATATGTCAATAATTCTGCCTCTTGTTAAATTTAAAGTATGCCAGCTTCGAACCAAGAATTCAATATTCTCAATTCCAAAGTTCAGCTGCACGACGTCGACCAACCTGCAATTAAACAAATTAATAACAAAAAATAATAAAGAAAGACTGAATGGAAATACCTGACACCACACGCAAAGCAACTGAACGAACGTAACGGAGATAGTAAACGGCGTCACGGGTAACGGAACGGTCCCAAACGACGGAACGAAACTACCCAGAAGCCAAATGCAAACGGCGGCCATTGACGGACGGAAAGTATAACAAATTCGACGACGCTGCAAACAGAACCGGTATGCATCACGCTAATTAATCAACGGAGTCCTCAATACCAATCAACTCATTTTAGGTTTCAATTTTAATTCCAGTTTTAATTTATTAAATTAGAGGAATTTTGACGTCCCAAATTAAGCCTGAGATGTAGGATTTTGTGTATGTGTGTATGATCACTGTAATGAAATTATGCAGAAGGCATAAAAAAGAGGGGGTCCAAACTCTGCTTCCATAGCAAAATTTATGTACAAAATCAATTTGTGTAGGTCCAGTGTCATAGATCTATGCAGCCAAATTCACCAATCTGCTCCAAACGACGAAACCAAAACTCGCCGGAGAGGACTCGCCGCTACCTCCCAACCGCTTCGCCGGAATCCAACTCTGGCGGCAGATCAGGGCGCCAGGGGTGGTATGGTATATAAACCAGTAAAATCAAGAACAACCTGCAAGGTGTAAATACAAAAAAGCTTTTCTTTTTTAAATCATAGATCCTGAGCTTTGGACACAACTGAGAGACGACTAGGCCTGGGCTCGAATCCCGCTCTCCTCCTCTGTTGATGCGAACTGGGCCGAATCAGAGCTGTCAGGGCACGTTTCACCCACTCGCCCTCCACGCCTCCGATTCTCACCAGCGAGTTCTTCATAGCAGATCTACGCATGTTGAGCCGATTCGAGGGGTACGAATCGGCGTGGTGGTTGTTGTTCCCGATGTTCTTGTGAAGGCTGCATCGGAACGAGCCAGGGTGCGTCGTAGGCGAGCACATACACGTCTTCTTCTGGCCAGAGATCGGACGGTTGTTCTTCGTCGTGATGATCTGGTTCGATATGGACCGGTTCGGTGATATAGACCGGGGGTCAATCGAGAAACGGACGCCGGAAGAGAGAGGGGCGGGGCTGTATAGATTGACACGTGTGGGCGATGCCGCACGGTGGTGGCTGTGATGGCTTTGGGCGTGATGCTGACTTGGCTGGTTGAAGAAGGCTGAAGAGGAAAAGCCAGAGCTTGTGGAAGAAGCAAAGGCCGATGAAGGAGAAGAGAAAGGGGTTTTGGATGTGGTGTAAGAGCAGAATCTACTCGAGGGTGAGAGGGAGCGCAGAACGGGCCCACTAGACTTAGTTCTGGAAGACGAGGAAGCCATTGAAAGAGAGAGAAGGAAGAAGATTGCTCTCTAAGGTCCCCTTTGGGGAGTTGGTTTGGCAAACCTAGCGAGTCTCGGAGGCCGGTTATAAAGATCGGGGCGTGAAAGGGTGAAGTGTGATTAACCGCAAGGGACAGGGGTTTTTTCGACCTAGGGGACTGGAGTTAGTTAACTTAACCAGGGTTAAGTATTGGTTGGTTGTAGAAAAGGAGCGGAGGCGTTGGTCCTAGGAAAGCGTAACGGCTGACACGTATAGGATTATGGGGAAACGGTTGAACTCAAATGTACCAGAAAGCCACTTCCTTGTCGGTAATAATAGTGCCCTATACCATTACCTAATTTATTTTTTCCTTTGCTTTTATTCTCCCAGCACTTTTCGTAAATAACCGCGGGGTCCCTACGTTGCTGCGCCC
>PYAF01001757.1:386936-400816 GCA_007407185.1 Glycine tomentella
AAAAAAAATTAATGCAAAAAGGCATTTAAAATCACTACTATTCTATCTTGAAAGAAGAAATATCATGAATTATTTGTAATTTTTAAAACTTAATAAAAAATAATTGTGTATAAAATTTATCATTGCATTTTTATCATTTATTTTTATATGTCACTAAAATGGACAAATCTTAAATTATATACTATATAAATAATTAAGGTTAAAAATTATTTAAAACCCCATTACCATTCAAAAATTCATAATAAAGATCACATGATTTTTAGGTATTAAATGTATGAGTGGGTGTCAAGACCAAATTTTTTAGTTAAATTATAACCCATATCAAACACTCCGTGTGAATAACCTCAAATTGATTCTGAGAGACGGGTAGCATAAGAACAATGCGATTATGCAAAGAGAAAGCAATGTCAAAAGGTTCACACTCTCTAGGATACAACAAAACTAAACTAAGTTATTAAGTGAAAAAATTTACACAACCTCACATTCGTTCCTCGAGCTATGGTATATATCCAATGTACAAACAAATAAACAATGTCAAAAAGTTCATGCTATCTAGGATTCTTCACTGGCACACACTGAAACTAAAGTTTGATTGATATTTCTAACCCTTTTATTTTTTAATTATTTTTTATCTTATTTCTATGTAAGGGGTTTCTCATTTAACTTTTTATTATAAGAAATTCATAGCTGTATAAGTATTTTGGTCAATGTAGAATCATTTCCATTTCAGAAAGTGAGTTAAAGTAAGTCATCGAAATTTATCACAAAAAAAAAAAAAATAACAAAAATTGTTAGCTGGATAGGTTTGTTTCATTTCATAAAAAGTTTGTATATAAAAATTAATAATATGATGACTCGACTTAAAACACCAATTTCTTATATCGATCAATATAATCATTTGATATTAATAAAATACACTGCTAATTAACACACAGACATTTCTAGATTAATACACATATATACTAGTTTAATGTCTATATTAATTTTCATCGATCTCTTTCATATATTTTCAAGATTCATTCTTGAAAAATAATACCCATATAGTTTAATGTCCAGAATATTCTTGTGTAGGAACATTTTTTCAGTGTACTACTAGTAAGCTACTCGTGGGTTTACATAGGTTGTTACTTGTCACATAATGTATTTTTTATATTATTTAATCATTACTTTATATAAACATTTCTTTTATAATATTTTAATATATTTTTTTTATCAAAACGAAGTTAAATAGTTAGCATGTGTAGTATTTATACTATTTTTTCATTGACTAATAAGGTAAAAAAATTGTAAAAAGTGTCTACAACATTTTCACAAAAACTAAAACAGAAATATTTAATCCGAAAGTATTATAGAATAAAATAATTATTTTAGTGTAAAGTAAACTATTAATTGCTAACCTTCAACCTAACTGTACAAAAAAAAAAAAACCTTCAACCTAATTGAATAAACCTATTAATTAGGTATTTTTTAATAGACTAAAAATAGAAAAACATTGAGCAAAGATATTTGTTAATTAATTAATTGGCAATTATAAAAATAAATAAAGAGTAATAATCCCAACATTTATTTATAAAGCGTACGTATAAACATGTGGAGCATAAGAGCATTAATGCATATAATAAATTGAGCAATTGAGCACATTAGCAGCTACGTACAGTAAGAAAGTAAGACCTGGCCAAGGACCATACACATACTTTTTTCTTTTTCATGGCAATTTTCTCTGAATAATAAGCATTTGCACCTTCAATAGCCCAGTCAAGCACTAATGCACTTTGGTCACCTTCATTCACGGACTTTTTCATTCCGTTCCAGAGCGACGCCGGCCACCTCCGTAACGGTTCATTAAAATCTCAGCTCAGCCTCTCTTAGGATTCAAATTCAAACATCCTCTTCCTTGTCCATTCATTAATTCCGTGTAGCCCGTGAAAACCATGGCCTCGGGTCCCATGCATGCATGCCTCATGATACACGGCGCCATGATTTTAAATTGCAATTGTGGTTATGGTTCAGGTGAGTTTGAAGATTTTTACATTGCGAAAAAATACCATTGATGTGATTGTAATTGCGGTTATAATGCAACTGTGAAGTGTCAAAATATCTTGATGTTGCGATAATAATTTAAAATCATGAATTCCACTGGGTTCCTTAATACGACATCATAGTTGTCGTTTAAGTTGACGGATAAATGCGATAGTGTAACCATACTATAATATAAAACCACCAACGAATGCACTTTTGTGAAACAGTAGTTTTCTCTAAGACATTGTTCACCAAAGCACCTAATGGGTTTCTACTCTAGGTGGGCTCATGCTTCCTGTACGCCATCTTTTTAACCTGCACCCCATATAAATTTTAAAATTGACCAAAAGAACGAAAATACCCTCATGACTTGTCTCATATCCCCTTGTCCTCCTGGCTGTCTCCCCTCCGAAGAAGTATTTTTCCTTTTGTCATTTGGTATTTCTGGAAAGACCATTCCAGATTGTAGTTGATTAGGTATAAATTGATAAATCCGTAATACATTAAGTGCTATATAATATCCAAATTAAAAAATTCCCAAGTTTTGTTTAGTTCTCCGGAATAGGTGTTCCGGAGTTATACAGTAAATTCAAAAGGTAGTCCATAATACATATTTCGTAATAATAAAATTTTCATAATTCTTACTATGAATAGAGGTGAGATCTCACTGCGATCCACAAAACACAGGTTAAAAGGTTTGCGAATAGAAGGTTTGGTGCATTGTTGTAACACTCTTGTTAGCATCCTGTGTTAGTGTCCGTTGGACATTTCTAATAGAATGCTCAGTTGAAAAATAAATAAATTCAGCCTAACATTTGAAAAGGCCAAAAAATGATTTTTTTTTTTTTTTGAATAATTGTGTAGCAAATCTATATCAATATCATTCCGTAAAACTAATATATAAATGTCTTGGTCAAAAGTATCAAAGAATTGACGAGCAGAACCAATTGGCAATAGCTCGGAAACTCATCTCAAACTAAAAGGAGCGAACAAAAGACAGAAAAAGAAAATAAAATACAAAATGGAGACAATGAAGGGTATCGTGAGCGGATTCTGAAAATTTCAACCTTTCTAGAGTTTTAGTATCTTCTTAAAAGACCAGATAATCCCCGAACAACTTATAAACAATCGTTTTTTCTTTTGTTCTCTTCTCAAACCAACTGGCTAACTATTAGTATTCAACATGTTCAGGAAACGTAACGCAGAAAATAGACTTGGAGACGGCGTCTACGGTACACAACCGAAACGTTTTGGGTTTTCTCATTATTATTAGGTTGGAGTTTCTGGTTGTCGTGAATTAAAGTTCAAAATAAGTAATTATTTCTTGTTCTTTGCTAACGAGTATTTTTACAACATCAATTAAAGAATTAAAAGAAAAAGATATTTATTGTGAAAATTATGAAAGTGTAAACAAATCACGAACAATAAAATTTTATACATTCTAATAAAAAAAATTCTTTTAATTTATTATTCAATACTACTGATGATTAACATTGATCTTATTTCTAATTTGTTTATGCATATCATTGATGATTAATAATTAATTTGCTTAGTTAACCTATTGTTTTGTATTTTCCTTAATGCAAAATCTAGGATCTATAACTCATAAACAGTTCATTTTTTGTCGTACAACAATGTAATGGGGAAAAAGATGGCGTTAGCATTAATATTTGAAAAATTCTTAGATGTACTTGGAGCAAGACATTTTTCTTGCTCTGATACATTTATTGTTCGCCATGTCAGCATTGTGAGTCATTGTTATTTTCTACATTAATGACAATTTTTAATTTTTCTAGATAAATTAATGAGAATTTTTATTTTTTCTAGGTAAATTACTAACATAGCGAACAATGAATAAATCAGAACAAAACAATGTTTTGCTCTAAGTGCACCTAAGAATTTCTCATAATATTTTACTAGTTTTGTACGACTACTTATTTTAGTAGTGGGACAACTATTTGCCTGTCATTTATTTTTGGGTAAAATATTTATTTGATTCTTATATTTTCACTGAGTCGGAATCCTTGTAGATAGTCTCTCTTGCTTCATTTTAAACTTGAAGATTGCTTAAGATACATCAACAACTCTCTAACATTCAACTTGAGGGCACGTACTCCCTAATTCAGCTGAAGGGGCGCCACTGATAATTATCGAAACTACCAGCTACATATGTAATTGTAATCACTTCTCTAGAGCTAATTGGAAACAATTAATTAGTTTATTGGATTAGTGCAGCAGTATTTAAGTTTAGGATTGGTTGATCTCAGCTTATTTAATTCATCCATTAAACATATTGGACTCAAACTCGTGTTGAAATAAATTTATCTAATAATTTTGGGCTAATAACGTACGGAAGCAGGCAAATTAATTTTAAAGACTTTTTTATTTGAAAATAACAATATATATAAAAAAAAGAGTAAAACGACATCATTTTAGGGAGATTACGATTTGATTTACTAACCTTAAACATGGTCCGTTTGCTATGTTTGGAAATTAAGCTCTCGACACTAATGCCATGAGTTAAGTGATCTCTATTAACATACTCTTTCTTTTTTTTTACAGCATCTCCATTAAAATACTTTTTTATTTTTTACAGAAGTCTATAACATACTTGAAAACTTCAATAATGCTAATTGACTTTAGGAAGAAATTTAATATGGTAATAGAGCCTATACGGCGCCTATACCCATTTTTGTTTCTTCCGCGGCACTTCGTGGGTATCTAAAGTTTTCACAATAGATAAGTAGTTGACTGATCGACATTTCAAGCGTATACCTTATTTTCGTAGCTATCCAATTCAAGATATATTTTGACGAAATTAAGCAGTGAAAGCCAAGAAAGTATCAGGCAATTTCCCGATAATATTTTGGTAAATGATTGATATTTATTTTTTCTGACTATAATATTGATACAAAATAATCTTGATAAACAATGATTAATTTTTGTAGGAGATTATAAACACACATAAGTAAATAACCAATATCATTTAACACGCGTTTGTTATGACTCATTTACATATCAAATATTTTTATATAACTTTTAAGAAAACAAATTCTTTAAAACTAATCTAAAATAAGTATTTGCTTAATACCAAAAAAACTGCTGCTATGCTAAGTATAAGATGAATAAAAACGCATAACAATATTTAAGCTGTTAATTTTTTTTTTTAAAAAAAAACACTCATTAGGTATTACATATTTTCATTAAAGGTTATTATAAACATATAAAAAAACTATTATAAACCTATGTCAATTTTCTCTTTCATCTCATTACATATATATATATATATATATATATATATATATTATCACATTTGGTAGCATATCGGTCTCTACTTCTTGTTTCTTCCAAGCAAATTCCGATCAGCCAATTTCAATAGCTTCCTATTGAAGGCGCTTATGTGTTAGTAATTTCCATAAATTAATCATATCTATGGGTACAACTTTCATAAAAACTTATTCATTCCCTTCTTTGCATGTATGCTTCTTAGGAAAGTGTGAGCCTGCCTAGTTAGCTAATAGTATTCTCATCTATGTAGCACGGATACGTGCAATTTTTTTTTTACCGTATTGGACACACATCTGATACGGATTCGTGGTCGATACGTAAATTCACGTATCTAGTGGTCAAAACTTGTCAAAGGGTCATGCCTGATTCGTGGCCACTCGCTTCCCATTGCACGCCGCCGCACACTGAATCAAAGAGGCCGTGTCAGATGGGCCCGGGTTGACGGAGTGACCACTGAGTCACTGACCCGTGACCGTGAGCCGTGAGGGAGAGGAAAGTGGAGGGAGATCGGCACCGGCACGACTGGCCGTTGGAGAGGTGAGGGAGCCGAAGAAGAAAGTGGAGCCGTGGAGGGAGTCAGGGAGATCGGGATAGCAAAACAAGAGCTTAGAGGAAGAGAGAGGAGCATGGAGTCACTGGAGGGAGAGAGAGGAGCGTGAGGTGAGGTGACTACTAGAGTGCTAGTTGTGCTTTTACACTTCAATTCAAATTTTTAAAAAAATTAAAAAATTAAATCAGTATCAAATTTTAAGTAATGTCAAATTTATTTTTAGATAATGTCAAATTTTATATTTCAACCCATTTTATATTTCATTTTTATTTATATCATTTTCTAGACATTTTTTTATTAGTTATGTTTATAATTTTCCTTTTATTATATTTTATTAATATGAAATATACTTTATATAAAAAAATATTAATTAATATTAAGACATATCGGGAATATATTGAAATATTAAAATTTTAAAAAATGTATGGAAGTTTCTTATGGGTGTTGATATAGGTGCTAGATAGATTCTCATTTTATATTTTATGTTATTTGTAACACTTGAAAAAATAGGAATTTATAAATATGAATTGCATATCACAATAATACAAGATATTTCTATTTCAAAAGATCAACTAAAGATAATAATTATCAACTAAAAATAACAATTAAAAATAACTAAAGATAATAACCATCGACTAAAGATAACAATTAAAGATAACTAAAGATAAAATTTAAAATATATCTATTTCCAATAACAAATAATGACCAATGTGACATATATCTATATATATGGTGTGTAAAGTGTAAACCCACACTTGTCATTCGTGTATCTTGCCTATAGCTTTTAGTTATCACAAGTCGAACTTTGAGTGTGGCAGAAGCATAAAGATGTACAGGGTAGCAAACGCTTCCGAATACCTTGTGATCACTGGGGTTGGAATCCCAGACATAAAGCTTGCAAAGAAAGCATGGGTTCTCCCAGGCCAGTCATGCACCGTCTTGGACCTCTCTCCGGTGAACTACACCTTCGAAGTTCAGGCCATGAGCGCCGAGAAACTTCCTTTCATACTCCCAGCAGTGTTCACCATCGGTCCCAGAGTGGACGACGAAGACAGCCTTCTTAAATACGCCAGGCTCCTCTCATCTCACGACAAGCAATCTCACCATGTCAAGGAGCTAGTCCAAGGCATCATCGAGGGAGAGACACGTGTCCTCGCTGCCTCCATGACCATGGAGGAGATTTTCAGAGGCACCAAATCCTTTAAACAGGAAGTGTTCGAGAAGGTTCAGCTTGAGCTTAGCCAGTTTGGGCTTTTGATTTACAACGCCAATGTTAAGCAACTGGTTGACGTGCCTGGTCATGAATATTTCTCTTACTTGGGTCAGAAGACTCAGATGGAAGCTGTGAACCAAGCAAAAGTTGACGTGGCTGAGGCAAAGATGAAGGGGGAGGTGGGAGCGAAGCAGAGGGAAGGGCAAACGCTTCAGAATGCTGCAAAGATCGATGCGGAGACTAAGATCATATCGACGCAGAGGCAAGGAGATGGTAAGAAGGAGGAAATAAAGGTGAGGACAGAGGTTAAGGTGTTTGAGAATGAGCGAGAGGCTGAGGTGGCAGAGGCCAATTCCGAGCTTGCAAAGAAAAAAGCTCTGTGGGAACAAGCAGCACAGGTGGCTGAAGTGGAGGCCTCCAAAGCTGTGGCACTCAGGGAAGCGGAACTGCAAAGAGAGGTTGAGAGGATGAATGCTCTCACAAGAACGGAGAAGCTTAAAGCTGAGTTCCTCACCAAAGCAAGTGTTGAGTATGAAACCAAGGTTAGATTCTTTCTTCTTAATTTTACAATTTAATATATCCTATTACTCACTTTGTCTTCACTAATAAGAGAAATTATATGTTTATTTTTTTCAATTTTTGTCTTTTATTGTTTAAAAAGATTAATTTGATTTTTTTAATTTAAATTAGTCCTTCCATTTATTTAAGATTGACTTTGATAATCAATTAAGAATGATTTTTCTTAAAAAAAAAATAAAGTGAAAAAAAAGGAGAGAAAATTAAAATAAAAAAATTTATTTTTAAATGATTAATAATGTCAATCTTAAATATAATGAACTATGAAATTAAAGAAAAAAAATAAGGAATCAAACTACATAAAAAAAATATGATAAACGATTAAATAAACTTTTTTTAAAAAAATAAAAAGATTAAACTGGAATAAAAAAGATAATTGAACTTTAAAAAAAACATTAAACTAAACAAAAAAAAATATAAGATGAAGGACTAAATAGCAACTTGAAAATTAATTAAGCAAAATAGGTAATTAATTAGCTTACTTCAGAATTCAGAATATGACGTTGAAAATTGCGTATATACTTTAGAAATGTTAGCTATATACGTACTATTTATCATTGTCAACTTTCTATTCATTTACTTTACATATTAGCTGTATTTGTATTATATACGATTGTCAACGATGAAACCTAAGAAGAGGAAAAGCATGTATCATATTTTTCTTTATTACCGTAACACCATGGAAATTTGAAGGGTGTGAAAAAATTATTGAGACTCATGACACCCATGGAAATTGTGTAATATAATAGGTACAAGAGGCAAACTGGGAGCTATACAAGAAGCAAAAGGCGGCAGAAGCAATATTGTTTGAGAAGGAGAAAGAGGCGGAAGCGCAAAAAGCATTGGCGGAGGCAGCATTTTTCAGTCGCCAACAAGCAGCGGAAGCCGAACTATTTGCAAAGAAAAAGGAGGTAGAGGGGCTTGTGGCACTTGGGCAAGCCCAAGGGGCATATTTAAGGACACTTCTTGATGCACTAGGAGGCAACTACGCCAATCTGAGGGACTACTTGATGATAAATAGTGGCATGTTTCAAGAGATTGCCAAGACTAATGCAGATGCAATTCGTGGACTTGAGCCAAAGATTAGTATTTGGACTAATGGTGGCGATGCAAGTGGTGGCATTAAGGAGGTTGCTGGTGTCTACAAGATGTTGCCACCCCTTTTTCAGACAGTTCATGAGCAAACCGGTATGCTTCCACCAGCTTGGATGGGAACCCTCACTGACGACAAAAGTTCTTAAGCCTCTTCTTATACTACTTTATCTATCTATATTGCATGTGTGCTCACTTTTCTTGTATTTAATTATGTTCTTTTTTTAAGTTTGCTCATTGGATGCCACGTATTGTGTTAAGAACGTAGAAGGACATGGATATGCGATTTAATATGAACAAATAAGTACAAAAACTTGTTAAAGTTTATTTGCTTCATACAATGTGATTGTGATACATATGAGGGCAGCTGCAGCATAACGGTAAGGTCTGTTTTATTTTAGTTTTTTTCATTCTTTATCTTTCTCAGCAATAACTCAAGAGGTATAATCAGTCAACGATTAATATAAGGAGAAAAGACAAGAGAAAAACACATGTTTTGAAGAGAGAGATCGTTATTATTAGTCTATAATTCTGTTTCGTTGAGTACAAGGGTATTTGAATTGGCTGTTAATTTGTGACATGGAAAATGCTAATCATACAGGGTTTTCCATATAGACGCTGGACAATATCCATTTGACATTTAACAAAAAAAAAAAAATGAAAAAAACTTATGTGACACGAATCATGCTAGTCAAACTAGTGGTTTTAATTGGTCAACGCTCCACTTTGATAAAATGTTTAAAAGCAGTTGCAGACTCGTAATTAGTTTATAAAAGTGACTTAGTTTATCCAACCAACCATACTTGGCAATTTTCTAAAACCCACTCCTACAGTACCCTGATCTCTCTCTAGAACAGAAGAGTCTAGATAAGGAAGTTAAAAAAAAATTCCTTAATTGCTTTTAAACTATATTATGCCAAAATTTCAGCGAATGCATGCAGCAAGAGCATTTACATGAAGCCAAACAGATAAATGATAGTGAAGAGCTATGATAGCAAAAAGAGGTTTATTAATTGATAAGCTTGTGAAGAGTTTGTAATGCATTTTTAACATGCATATACCTATGCACCCAAAATTTAATTTATTTGTGATTTCTCATAGAAGTCATATTATTTCAATTCTTTAAGTGTTTCTTTTCAAAAGTTATTTCCAAAAGATTAAAAGAAATTATTATGTCCTCGAAATCTGTTAATCAAACATGCCAGTGTTCCAATCCAAACACTTAACCTAACAAGTAAAGGAGAAAACAACAATTTTAAATAGCATCTTGGAAAAAACAAAACAAAATATCATGAGTAATAAAGAAATGAATATCTCATTTTTCATAACAGAGGAAACTATGATGAACTGTGATGAATTTTCTGCAAAAACATATAAAGAAAATAGAAATGCAACAACACTTTAGCATTCAAAATGCAATTTCATCAGTAATTAACTTAAAGATTTTTTTATCTCTCAAATTTGAGTTACTTCGGACAAAACTAAATGTCATTAAAAGACAATTGAATAACTTTTCTCATAAAATTATTGTATATTAACTTTAAAATACATCTATCTATATAAATAAATATACAGATAGATATTCTATTTTTTATATTAATTAATAGATGACGTATAAATAAATAGAATTTTGGCATCTTAAAGAAGGTAAGTGCTTGTTACTCGATATGCCTACTTTTGGATTCACTATAACAAGCCCTTTTTCCACTTGCTTCTTGCTTTAAAACCGTCGAACTGTGGAATTGTCTTTCACTCGGATGATACGTAATTCAATTTGATTTATATTAGTGTGCCAATCTCAATATGTCTGTTATCTTTCAGGGGAATGAAGCACTTTTACTGATTCAGAGCTCTTGCTAGTTTACGTTATAAATTAATTACTTTTCAGATCCGTGCGCATACGCACGGGACGGCTTCACTCCGCTCTGCCTTGCTATGCTAGATTTTATAAAATTGGTAATAAACATAGAGCATTTACAGAGTGTATGAAGGCAGATTAGTGTCCAATAACTAATTCAAGCATGACAAAATGTTTTTCAATTGTTGGATAATCACATTTTGCATCAATGCTTAGAAAAAATCCAGCAAATCAGTAAAAAACTAAAATAGTTAATATTAGTAATATCTTATACATAATTGTCAAGTAGTCTAAAGCATAGGAAGAATACAAACTATTACAAACCACATATTATTAGATATTTTAGCTATCTAAGATCATTGTGAATATCAAATTTTTCTTCTAAGTAACTTAATTGTTTATCAAGACTTGAAATACGAATTTCTAATTAAACTATAATTATATCATGTGCAAGTTGCTCTAGACAGGTGATCAACCATGTTATACTAACTAATTGGCATAGAGTTCATATTTTTTTATATATACACATGTTTATTAATCAAATCATTCCTAAAATACTAAAAGACACATATTATATATGAATCATGTTACATTGAATCAGCAATAGTAAGTTCATTTGTCATTGCTGAAAATATCCTTCCTAAATAATCTATAAATACTAAATAAAGAGTATTTAAATCTTGTAATTCAATGTCATTCTGCTAAGTCTCCTTGACTTAATTCACCAATTTTTTTTATCGGAAAACAATAGCAAGAGAGAGTGCAGTTTTTAACTTCACTATGCCACTAATATTCACATAAAATAAGAAAATAAGCAGCATTCTTGTCTCAAAGGTGTGTCCACAGGTTGACATCCGATCCAACCTAGCAGTAAGGCAAACAGCACAAGTCAAATAACAGAGTTATCCTACTTCTTATTATATGATGCCTACCTTCTCAATGTCCAGAATTATACCAGAAAGTGCAATTAGAGTGAGTAGAATTTAACCAAACTAACTCAAAATAGAAGGATAAAATAGGATTCTTTTAAGGAAAGAAACTTCATTATACAATAAGGCCCTCTATATGCAGGGGTACTCACAAAATTAAATCGAAGTAATTAAACAGTTATTTAATATATTAAACTTTAATTGATCATCGCAACCCAGTCACCTTTGTCAATATAATAAAATATGTGAAAATCAAATTAATAAAACATTATTTTCTACCACACAAAAAAAAAATAAATAGAACATAGCATAGCAGCAGACAACCAATACCAGGAAGGAAATTGAAAGACCGAAAGAATAGGTGAAGGAAACTTAATCATAAAAATCTATATTTTTTTGTCTACGTATCAAATGTAATTTATAGAAGAATCGAACAACAAATTTCTTATAGAAACTAAATAGCAACAAATTTCTTTGTTAGTTAGACCATTTTCAAGGTTAACAAAATGTCAACATGAAAGCTACACATAGTTTTGGTGCAAAGTGTCATGAATAGGAACCAAAAGCAGTGAATTCTTAGCCTCTAATTAAGAATTCTTACTCCAATTGTAGCAATCAGACACAGGTAGCCAACTAAGGCAAAGACCGGAAGCCTCTCTCTTATCTATATTTTGTGTCCTTTTTTCTCCTCCTTGACAAAGCACCTAGAATCTCATTGGGTGGTCATGACCTTTTAGTCTAGTAAATTAAATTAGAAAATAACAGATTTTCAAATTAGCTTGAGTGATATATAACAATTGAAATCTGTACCCAACTGCCTCATCTACCTTCACCGTGAGGAGTAGTAAAAGTGGAGCATAGAGAAGCACATTAATCTTTACTGAAACCACTCCAAATCAAAAGATATCATACAATTAGAATAAAAGATTAGAATTCTACTCCATGAGTTGTTTCTACGGAAAGAAAGTTATCGGAATGTCTAACCAAAACTGCACTTAGTGGGTAATGTTTCCGAGCCTTGATTTTGGTTGTTGTTTGGATGAAACATAAATCCTTCAAGAATTGGTGTGAGAAGAAATAAGGTATTTATACTGAAATATAGGTGCATCCACCAAAACTGCACTTTGTTCTTCTTTCATAAAAGCAATATAAAAGTTCTTCCAAGGATGACCATGGCTGTTTGAACTTCAAATTTCAAACCTTGATAAATATATACTACTGCTTAGATATTTATATTGCACTTCATTTCCTAAATAAATTGATGATATAATATTGCATTAACATGAATTAAGGTGCATCCACCAAAAAGATTGTATATACAACAATAAGTAAATTAGTGCAATACATTGAGCTATGAAACTAAGTATCTGTCCAAGCTGCAAAAATTGGCATTTGAGGCCGAGTAAGTGTTGGTGTGTGACTATTTAATAACCAAATTTGTAATAAAGAAGATATATTAACTCAGTTTCTTTGGATATTCTAATAATAATAAAATTCAAATATATTTCTTTAGTTTGAAATACCTTAGGAAGTGATAGCATATGAGCTTCCTTAGCAGATATCTACATAACATTTATAGGAAAAAACCATATTAAAGCATAAAATTCTTGGGTGAAAAAACATGCGGCCAGTCTTGTTTCAGTGTTTATCTTGTGGCAACGAAAAAAATCATGAATAAAGCCACAAATAGAAATAGCAGAGTAAAAAAATATGAAAAGAAAAAATTAAGAAGAAAAAGAGTACCCAACAGATGTTCAAGCTTGAAGGAGCTTTTGGCCATGGTCTCTGAAAAATTCAAACAGGGAATTATTTTGGGTTTCTACCTTCTTTTAACAAAACATTAAAATGGATATAGAACAAAATGTGGGTACAGGATTTACTACAAAAGCCAACTTATGGAGGTGACTCGTAAATCCATTGCAATTTACATCCAAAAATTTAATCAGCTAACCCAAAAGCAATAAAAGGATAAAAAGAAAGAAAAATTGAATTTTTATAGCAAACACATGCAGAAAGTTGGCTTAGGATATTTGAAATGATAAAACAACAATAAGAATTATTGTATAGATTTAACATTTAGAATTTTACATTTAGAAAGTAACTGAATTCAAAGAAAATCGTTATCAATGAGAAATGCTAATGCTCTTAAAATTAAAAAATCCTAATGAATTCTAACTCATAGGATCTTATCTAAACTTATTCTAAATCAAAAATAAATTCAAAACTAAGGATCTTGTTAAACAGAGACTAATTTTATCAAAGCATAGTAAAATCTAAAATTATCTTAACATGAATTGATAAGAAAATCCCAAATCATCTTCTTTTATCTAATTTTATCAAAGCACATAGACTAAT
>PYAF01001757.1:415468-447395 GCA_007407185.1 Glycine tomentella
GCATTAAGGAGGTTGCTGGTGTCTACAAGATGTTGCCACCCCTTTTTAAGACAGTTCATGAGCAAACCGGTATGCTTCCACCAGCTTGGATGGGAACCCTCACTGACGACAAAAGTTCTTAAGCCTCTTCTTATACTACTTCATCTATCTATATTGCATGTGTGCTCACTTTTCTTGTATTTAATTATGTTCTTTTTTTTTTAGTTTGCTCATTGGATGCCCCTTATTGTGTTAAGAATGTAGAAAGGACATGGATATACGATTTAGTATCAACAAATAAGTACAAACAGTTGTTAAAGTTTATTTGCTTTATACAGTGTGATTGTGATATATATGAGGGCAGCTGCAGCATAACGGTAAGGTCTGTTTTATTTTAGTTTTTTTCATTCTTTATCTTTCTCAGCAATAACTCAAGAGGTATAATCAGTCAACGATTAATATAAGGAGAAACGACAAGAGAAAAACACAAATGTTTTGAAGAGAGAGATCGTTATTATTATTCTATAATTCTGTTTCGTTAAGTCAAGGGTATTTGAATTGGTTGTTAATTTGTGACATGGAAAATGCTACTCATACAGGGTTTTCCATATAGAAACTGGACAATCCATTTGATATTTAACAAAAAAAAAGAAAAAGAAAAAAACGTATGTGACACGAATCATGCTGGTCAAACTAGTGGTTTTAATTGGTCAACGCTCCACTTTGATAAAATGTTTAAAAACAGTCGCAGACTCGTAATTAGTTTATAAAAGTGACTTAGTTTATCCAATCAACCATACTTGGCAATTTTCTAAAACCCACTCCTACGGTACCCTGATCTCTCTCTAGAACAGAAAAGTCTAGATAAGGAAGTTAAAAAAAAAAAAAATCCTTAATTGCTTTTAAATTATATTATGCCAAAATTTCAGCAAGAGCATTTACATGAAGCCAAACAGATAAATGATAGTGAAGAGCTATGATAGCAAAAAGAGGTTTATTAACTGATAAGCTTGTGAAGAGTTTGTAATGCATTTTTAACATGCATATACCTATGCACCCAAAATTTAATTTATTTGTGATTTCTCGTAGAAGTCACATTATTTCAATTCTTTAAGTGTTTCTTTTCAAAAGTTATTTCCAAAAGATTAAATGAAATTATTATCTCCTCGAAATCTGTTAATCAAACATGCAAGTGTTCCAATCCAAACACTTAACCTAACAAGTAGAGGAGAAAACAACAATTTTAAATATAGCATCTTGGAAAAAACAGAACATAAAATATCATGAGTAATAAAGAAATGAATATCTCATTTTTCATAACAGAGGAAACTATGATGAACTGTGATGAATTTTCTGCAAAAACCCACAAAGAAAATGAAAATGCAACAACACTTTAGCATTCAAAATGCAATTTCATCAGTAATTAACTTAAAGATTTTTTTATCTCTGAAATTTGAGTTACTTCGGACAAAACTAAACGTCATTAAAAGACAATTGAATAACTTCTCTAAAATTATTGTATATTAACTTTAAATTACATCTATCTATATAAATAAATATACAGATAGATATTCTATTTTTTATATTAATTAATAGATGACGTATAAATAAATAGAATTTTATCATCTTAAAGAAAGTAAGTGCTTGTGTTGCTCGATATGCCTACTTTCGGATTCACTATAACAAGCCCTTTTTCCACTTGCTTCTTGCTTTAAAACCGGCAAACTGTGTGTGAAAAGTGTAAACCCACACTTGTCATTCGTGTATCTTGGCTATAGCTTTTAGTTATCACAAGTCGAACTTGAGTGTGGCAGAAGCATAAAGATGTACAGGGTAGCAATGAGAAAGTTTAGATAGATACATGAAAACTTAGTTTAATTTTAATTGTCATTATTCATTATTTTGAAACAAACAGTAAAAATAGGTTAATACAAGGTAGGGGGGAAATGAATATAATCAGAAAAGAGTTGCAATTTACTACTACTATTACATTGTTATTGAACCTACTATAAGAAATTATGCTATTTACTCAAAACAGTGTATCTTGCACTTTACAAGATTCAATTACGTTCAATTGTAATAGTACAAGTGCATTTTTTTTCCATTAATTTTTTTGGAAAAAACAAAAGTGATGATAATAATCAACGAACGCTATTAACCGAAAAATTTAATATAATATATTCAGGAAATAATATAAAAGTTTCATTTGACATATTATTACGATAAATAATTATTTAAAAAAATCAACAATGATGATATAAAAATCTTTATATTATTACTAGGGAGGGGCAAATGAGGTACTTTATGGCTCATTGTTTACAAAATAATTGAAGTTGTGTGATAATGAGACAATTAAGTATGTTGTTCAATGTTTGAGAGTGATATTTTTTTATTTTTTTCAAATGGGTAGTAATAGAAAAAAATAATTGAGGATAGATTGAGAATAATAAATGTATACAATAAATAAGATAATTATTATTATAATAGTTAAAAATAATTAAAGCAATAGGTATAACGAGAAAAGAAAAAAAGAAAAATCAAAGTTAGTGGGTGATAGAATGTGTGAGTGCGAGTGTGATTTCATACGTCGTAAGTCTCAGAGCTACTCAACGGTTACTGGTGGGTTGGACCACTTTGAATTAAGGGGGGACCATCCAGTTGGAGATGAAGCACGCGCCTTCAATAGTGAAGTTAAATTTTTGTTCAAAAATTAAAAAACAAATTTTGAAAAAATTTAGAAACTAAATTCATAATTTTTTGTGAATAAATAAAATCTTGGTTAATCCAAAATATTAAAAATAAGAAAATGGTGATTTTTCGATAAGAAAAGTTTAAACTTAAAATAGTACTATTAGAATATTATAAGAGAAAAATATTTATTTACTGACAATGTAACTGTGAGCGAGTGCATGAGTATTAAACTTATATTATAATCAATAAATATTTGATCATATATTATCTACAAAAAATAAACATAAAAAAACGTACCAAACGATAAATTACAGTGATTAATAGCGAGTCCTGTATTGCTTTTGCCCTTTTTGACTTTGTGTTTGTAATAGTATTCTTGCAGAGCTATTGTCACGAGTCACGACGAAGCTAAAGTACGATTTGAGTGTTCTTACGTGATTTACTTGGAGATGTCTGAATTTGTTGTATTCGGATTAAAATGCATATGAATATCTAATGTTTAATTTTACTTGAGAGAAAGAATGGGAGAAAATTCAATCATTTCAATGCCCGTAGCTCAACTAGCAACATATATTAAAATTGTGTGAATTTTTGTCATATTTTATTTTTAAGTGTGATTAATTTTTAAATTGAGAGTTAATTTTATAATCAATTCAAAAAATTAAAACTTGTATAAATATCTCATAATTTCACTAAAGAAAGCAAAGATACTACAGTAATTACAAAAAAATAAAATATGACAAAAAGATAGGAAAAATGAAAACTATTAAATAACTGTTTGTAATATATTAATATTCTTAATATACAATTGCATGAAATAATTAAAAAATATTCGTAATAATTTTATTTGATCAAAACTAAATTATCTTCAATAAAATATGCATATACTATTATTCATAATATAGAGAGATAAATAGATAGCTATTGTTAGCCGTTACCCTTACGAATTTTCAATCATTACGCATAATACTAGGTAGATATGTGACAAAGCAAAGGGTGTGTTGTAGTAGGGTTTTTCTTTATTTCATTTGAATATTTCTGTTTTTATTTTATTCGTAGAATGTTTCTGTTTTGACGGCAATAAAAGGTTTTTGCCTGTTGTATAAAAATAAAATATTTTTATTTTATTGATAAATATTAATTTATTAGTTAATTTTTTATTAGTGGAAAAATTGAGTTCTCTCATTTGTTTCTAAGTTATTATTACTTGCATCCTAGTCCCACCTACTAGGGTAATTGTCACAAGAATGTATCAATCTTAAACTTTAAGTTAATATCACTTCCATCCAAGTAATATTAAGTTGGGAGCAATTGTTATAAAAAAATATCTTGCCTACAACACTTTAGACAATATAAGAAGTAAATTTGATCATAATTATAAGTTTAAAAAGCATTGGACAAAAACAGAAGGATGACGGTAGATGGCGTTGCGAAACTCTGGTTCGTCAGTAGTCGATATACTGTAGTTTCCAGGGAGGCAGGGCCAAAGTTAAAGGGCGAACAAAAAGACAGAAAAAGAAAATAAAATACAAAATGGAGACAATGAAAAGTATCGTGAGCGGATCGATTCTGAAAATTTCAACCTTTCAACTTTTTAGTATCTTCTTAAACGACATCATTTTAGGGAGATTACGATTTGATTTACTAACCTTAAACATGGTCCGTTTGCTACGTTTGGAAATTAAGCTCTCAACACTAATGCCATGAGTTAAGTGATCTCTATTAACATACTCTCTTTTTTTTTTACAGCATCTCTATTAAAATACTTTTTTTTTTTTTTACAGAAGGCTATAACATACTTGAAAAGTTCAATAATGTTAATTGATTTTACAGAAGTCTATAACATACTTTGTTTTTTTCAAATTATTTTATACTTTATGTTATTTGTAACAAATGACCAATGTGACATATATCTATATATATATATATATATATATATATATATGTGTGTGTGTGTGTCAAGTGTAAAGTCACACTTCTCATTCGTGTATCTTGGCTGTAGCTTTTAGTTATCACAAGTCGAACTTGAGTGTGGCAGAAGCATAAAGATGTACTGGGTAGCAACCGCTTCCGAATACCTTGTGATCACTGGTGTTGGAATCACAGACATAAAGCTTGCAAAGAAAGCATGGGTTCTCCCAGGCCAGTCATGCACCGTCTTGGACCTCTCTCCGGTGAACTACACCTTCGAAGTTCAGGCCATGAGCGCTGAGAAACTTCCTTTCGTTCTCCCAGCAGTGTTCACCATCGGTCCCAGAGTGGACGACGAAGACAGCCTTCTTAAATACGCCAGGCTCCTCTCATCTCACGACAAGCTCTCTCACCATGTCAAGGAGCTAGTCCAAGGCATCATCGAGGGAGAGACACGTGTCCTCGCTGCCTCCATGACCATGGAGAAGATTTTCAGAGGCACCAAATCCTTTAAACAGGAAGTGTTCGAGAAGGTTCAGCTTGAGCTTAGCCAGTTTGGGCTTTTGATTTACAACGCCAATGTTAAGCAACTGGTTGACGTGCCTGGTCATGAATATTTCTCTTACTTGGGCAGAAGACTCAGATGGAAACTGTGAACCAAGCAAAAGTTGACGTGGCTGAGGCAAAGATGAAGGGGGAGGTGGGAGCGAAGCAGAGGGAAGGGCAAACAATTTAGAATGCTGCAAAGATCGATGCGGAGACTAAGATCATATCGACGCAGAGGCAAGGAGATGGTAAGAAGGAGGAAATAAAGGTGAGGGCAGAGGTTAAGGTGTTTGAGAATGAGCGAGAGGCTGTGGTGGCAGAGGCCAATTCCGAGCTTGCAAAGAAAAAAGCTCTGTGGGAACAAGCAGCACAGGTGGCTGAAGTGGAGGCCTCCAAAGCTGTGGCACACAGGGAAGCGGAACTGCAAAGAGAGGTTGAGAGGATGAATGCTCTCACAAGAACCGAAAAGCGTAAAGCTGAGTTCCTCAGCAAAGCAATTGTTGAGTATGAAACCAAGGTTAGCTTCTTTCTTCTTAATTTTACAATTTAATATATCCTATTACTCACTTTGTCTTCACTAATAAGAGAATTTATATATTTATTTTTTTCAATTCTTGTCTTTTATTGTTTAAAAAGTTTAATTTGATTAATTTTTTTTACTTTAACTTAGTCCTTCATTTTACTTAAAGATTGATTGATGTTGTTAATAATTTAAGAATGATTTTTTTAAAAAAATAAAATGGAAAAATTTAGAGAAAATTGAAATAAAAAAGTTTATTTTTAAATAATTAATAATATCAATCTTAAATATAATAAACGATCAAACTGAAAAAAAAATAAGGAATCAAACTACTTAAAAAAATATGATAAACGATTAAATAAACTTTAAAAAAAATAAAAGATTAAACTGGAATAAAAAAGATAATTGAACTTTAAAAAAAACATTAAACTCAACAAAAAAAAATATAAGATGAAGGACTAAATAGCAACTTGAAAATTAATTAAGCAAAATAGCTAATTAATTAGCTTACTTCAGAATTCAGAATATGACGTTGAAAATTGCGTATATACTTTAGAAATGTTAGCTATATACGTACTATTTATCATTGTCGACTTTCTATTCATTTACTTTACATATTAGCTGTATTTGTATTATATATCATTGTCAACGATGAAACCTAAGAGGAGGAAAAGCATGTATCATATTGTTTCTATTACCATATAACACCATGGAAATTTGAAGGGTGTGAAAAAATTGTTGTTTCTTATGACACCCATGGAAATTGTGTAATATAATAGGTACAAGAGGCAAACTGGGAGCTATACAAGAAGATAAAGGCGGAGGAAGCAATATTGTTTGAGAAGGAGAAAGAGGCGGAAGCGCAAAAAGCATTAGCGGAGGCAGCATTTTTCAGTCGCCAACAAGCAGCTGAAGCCGAACTATTTGCAAAGAAAAAGGAGGCAGAGGGGCTTGTGGCACTTGGGCAAGCCCAAGGGGCATATTTAAGGACACTTCTTGATGCACTGGGAGGCAACTACGCCAATCTGAGGGACTACTTGATGATAAATAGTGGCATGTTTCAAGAGATTGCCAAGACTAATGCAGATGCAATTCGTGGAATTGAGCCAAAGATTAGTATTTGGACTAATGGTGGCGATGCAAGTGGTGGCATTAAATAGGTTGCTGGTGTGTACAAGATGTTGCCACCCCTTTTTAAGACGGTTCATGAGCAAACCGGTATGCTTCCACCAGCTTGGATGGGAACCCTCACTGACAAAAGTTCTTAAGCCTCTTCTTATACTACTTTATCTATCTATATTGCATGTGTGCTCACTTTTCATGTATTTAATTATGTTCTTTTTTTTAGTTTGCTCATTGGATGCGACGTATTGTGTTAAGAATAGCTTGGATGGGAACCCTCACTCAGAAAAGTTCTTAAGCCTCTTCTTATACTACTTCATCTATCTATATTGCATGTGTGCTCACTTTTCTTGTATTTAATTATGTTCTTTTTTTTAGTTTGCTCATTGGATGCCACGTAGTGTTAAGAATGTAGAAGGACATGGATATACGATGTAGAGCATCTCTAAATGCAAGGAACTCAAATGGATTTTTTAAGCAATTTTTTGTAGTCTCTGTAATACTTTTTATGGTCTCCACATTGCCATGTCACAGCTAAGGAACTCACTCAATATTTTGCTCCAATGCAAGAAATCACAAGGAATTCAAAAAAATCCACATATTTATATTTTTTTTAATAAAATTTAATATTTTTTCAATTTTCATAAATATAAATTAAAATAAATAAAACGAAATGCGTAACAATATAAAACTAAATTTTACATAATAATAAATAATCAAACACAATACATCGAAATAAATAAAAAAACCTAGACCTCGAAAAAAATTACATAATATTAGTTATTAGTATTTTCGTTTCTGAAACATTCCCAAATATGCTCAACTAAATCTGCTTGAAGTTGTCGGTGTTTTTGTTTGTCGTGAACCTCTGCTCTCCTTTGAAGGTATGTTGATCTGATACTAGGGTGAGCACCTGAAGATACTTCGAATGTTGACATGTTGTTACCTACATTATCGTAATCAATATTACTTTGATATGTGTCATGTTCATCCTCGACAATCATGTTATGCAATATGATACATGCATAGATGATATTCTTCATTTTAGCAATATCCCAAAAACGTGACGGACCACGTATAATTGCAAATTGAGATTGGAGCACTCCAAACGCCCGTTCTACATCTTTTCTTGCTGATTCTTGCCGTTGAGCAAATAATTTTCGCTTTTCTCCTTGTGGCATTGTGATGGTCTTCACAAATGTAGCAAAGTCTGGATAAATACCATCGGCTAAATAGTATCCCATATTATATTGGGTTCTATTCACTGTGTATTGCACTGTGGGAGCACGTGCCGACAAAACTTCATCAAACACATTAGATCCATTTAACACAGTAATGTCATTATTTGAACCCGCGGTACCAAAAAATGCATGCCAAATCCACAAGTCTTGTGATGCAACGGCTTCAAGAATGATTGTTGGGTTGCAATGATCACCTCGACAAAATGGACCTTTCCATACAACAGGACAATTTTTCCATTCCCAGTGCATACAATCAATAGAACCTAACATACCTGGGAATCTGCGTGCCGCTCCTAGTTGTAGTAGTCATTCGGTGTCTTCGTTACTTGGTCTCCTCAAGTACTGATTCCCAAATATGGTGCAGATGCCTGATACAAATCGCTCCAAGCATTCCACCGCAGTTGTTTCACCAATTCGAAAATATTCGTCCACGCTGTTAGCAGGTGAGCCATAAGCCAAAATATGAAGTGCAGCTGTGCACTTTTGTAATGGAGATAGTCCTCTTCGACCCAGTGCATCGAACCTCGCTTGAAAGTACTCATCATGATTGTTGAGCCCATCTACAATACGAAGAAACACATGCCTTCGCATACGAAATCTTCATCAGAACTAAATCTCTGTGTACACAGGATTTACTGAGAAGTAGTCATTGAACAATCGATCATGACCTTCTTCACGATTTCGATGTACCACTCTTCTTTGCATACGCCCGGCGGTGTTGCCATGTAGTTGTTGTTGGCTCTGAAGTATCAACCTAATGAATTCTTTGTCAATTTTGTCTTCCAATTCCTCATTTATCAGTTGATCTAGAACTTGATCTAAATCGATGTTTGAATCCATTATATGGTATCTGAAGTGTTTGAAATGAGAGAGATATATATTGCGTAATTTGTATGAGAACATGTGAAAATGATGAAACATTAGACATTTATATTGCTTCATTTCCAACGGTTAGTTTTCAACGGCTAGTTTTATAACGGCTAGTTTCCAACGGCTACTTTTCAACGGCTAGTTTCCAACGGCTAGTTTCTAACAACTTGTTTCATAAAATAAAATTTTCAATATAATATACAACAAGGACCTACATTGTTAATTACTGCATACAAAGTAACTGAATAAAAACTAATTCGAACACATGGACTAAACTTTAATTAAATAGCTTCTTCCTAATATGGTCACAATATTTTTCGAGGTCTCCGCATTGTTTATCTGACATGTTGGATGTATCCTTCATGAGAATTTCATACTGCATACGCCTTTCTTGTTCCTCCTTTAACTGATTGAGTTTTAATGTGTTTGCATTCTTTTCATTCATTACACTTTCTATACCAGATAAATTGATATTGCTAGAAGCTTCTTTTCCTTTGCTCTTTCTTTTTGCTGCTTTTTGTCCCATTGGGCGAGACATTGACGATGGCTCATCATGTTCTTCGGCTTCAATGGGTGTCTCGATGTTAGAAGACGATGAGTAATTTCCACCTGCAGAAACCTTTGTTCTTTTTGAAGAATTTGACATAAATTCTGCATCGAATTTTGGTTGATCTTTCAACAACAACCAAGCATGTTCAACTTCAAATTTTTTACATGTATCCTGCTAGTAAATCAAATGAGCATTAGTCATACAATCCTTCTCTGAACTTCCACTTCTCCGTTGCCTATCTGCTTGTTTGTAGCACCCATTAAACTTTTGTACTGCTGGGTGGATCCTATTCCATCGAGATTTCAATTGTGTCGAGCTTCTTTCACAAAATAACTCGCTTTCACGCACATCGTCATTGTAGTACGCATTTTTAATCCTTGCCCAATATTGCTTCGATGTTTGGTCGACACCGATTATTGAATCCTTTGACACATTGAGACATGACCGGACGAGAATCACATCTTCTGCCACCGAGAATGTTGTACGTGTTTTTTTTCCTCTATCATTGTGGTCGCCCTCATCTAGTTGAATATTGTCTAAACCGATTGTAGAGTGAAATATTGGATAGAGAAGGCCTATAACACGTGTTTGGATTAATGGGGAGTGATGGTTGACTACAAAATTGTGGACTTTGACTGATAGGTGACTCTACATTAGATGGAGGATGCATATACCACATGTGTGGGGGCAATGGATACATCATATACTGAGGTGGATTTTGCGATGTTTCACTAGTAGGGGGTGGTTGACGATACATAAAGTATGGCGGTGGATATGGTGGATTTGTAGAATTTTCGCTGGTAGGGGGTGGTTGATTTTGCAAAAAATTGTAACCACTTTGATAATTATACTGATTGGGATCCATTTCAAAGAAAAGAAAAATGATTGAGGATGGATGAGAACAATAAAAATTGCAACTATCAATTTTGTGTGAAGAAACACAACACATGACCCAAATTTATACCCACTTTCATCAATGGTCACTTTTTTTCAACGGACATAAATTATAACATTACCTTTGCTTTCAGTTTTTTAAAATATTTTTACCTTATACCGTTAAGAGGCTTCAACGGATCTTTTATTTTTTCATCCATTATTTTCTACCATTTTTTCTTTTGATTGTGGATATTTTGCTTCCTTGCCCATTTACACGCGCATCCCTTTATCCCCCTTTTCCTAATCCTTTTTCCTTTTCACTTTAACCTTCAGTCCTCCTCTTCCTTTGTTCCATAAGCTTTCGCGCCCTCTCTTCTCCCTTCCAGCCCTTTCTTCTCCCTTTCTCCCTTCCGCGCCCTCTCTTCTCCCTCTACGGTCTCTCCTTCCCTTTCTCCCTTCTGCGCCCTCTCTTCTCCCTTTCTCCCTTCCGCGCCCTCTCTTCTCCCTTCCGCACCCTCTCTTCTCCCTCTACGGTCTCTCCTTCCCTGTCTTCACCACCGTCATCGACAACCTCCACATCGCCCTCGCTATGGTCCTCTCCGACCTTGCCCACGACCTCTCCGCCAACACCCTCGCCTTGCGCTACCGCCTCGCGCCATAGCCGCCACCGCCGTCGTTGACGAAATCGTCATTGCCGTTGGTGTCCTCGTCTTCCTCGACCAAGGTAGTTTACTTTCCCTCTTTATTTTCCTGTGGTGGTTAAGTTTATAATGTTATTTTATTGTGTAAGATGCGTTCCTTATATAAGGAATCATTCCTCTTTTTTCAACCTTCCGTTCCGCCACGTCGAATTACTCCAATGCTATTTTTTTTTAAGATATGGATTCTTCCCATTAAGAAACTCTCGAATATCTACGTTGGAGTTGCTCTTAATATGAACAAATAAGTACAAACACTTGTTAAAGTTTATTTGCTTTATACAGTGTGATTGTGATATATGAGGGCAGCTGCAGCATAACGGTAAGGTCTGTTTTATTTTAGTTTTTTTCATTCTTTATCTTTCTCAGCAATAACTCAAGAGGTATAATCAGTCAACGACAAGAGAAAAACACAAATGTTTTGAAGAGAGAGATCATTATTATTATTCTATAATTCTGTTTCGTTAAGTCAAGGGTATTTGAATTGGTTGTTAATTTGTGACATGGAAAATGCTAATCATACAGGGTTTTTCATATAGAGACTGGACAATCCATTTGATATTTAACAAAAAAAAAAAAATGAAAAAAACTTATGTGACACGAATCATGCTGGTCAAACTAGTGATTTTAATTGGTCAACGCTCCACTTTGATAAAATATTTAAAAACAGTCGCAGACTCGTAATTAGGTTATAAAAGTGACTTAGTTTATCCAATCAACCATACTTGGCAATTTTCTAAAACCCACTCCTACAGTACCCTGATCTCTCTCTAGAACAGAAGAGTTTTTAGATAAGGAAGTTAAAAAAACATCCTTAATTGTTTTTAAACTATATTATGCCAAAATTTCAGCAAGAGCATTTACATGAAGCCAAACAGATAAATGATAGTGAAGAGCTATGATAGCAAAAAGAGGTTTATTAACTGATAAGCTTGTGAAGAGTTTGTAATGCATTTTTAACATGCATATACCTATGCACCCAAAATTTAATTTATTTGTGATTTCTCGTAGAAGTCATATTATTTCAATTCTTTAAGTATTTCTTTTCAAAAGTTATTTCCAAAAGATTAAAAGAAATTATTATTTCCTCGAAATCTGTTAATCAAACATGCAAGTGTTCCAATCCAAACACTGAACCTAGCAAGTAGAGGAGAAAACAACAATTTTAAATCTAGCATCTTGGAAAAAACAAAACATAAAATATCATGAGTAATAAAGAAATGACTATCTCATTTTTCATAACAGAGGAAACTATGATGAACTGTGTTGAATTTTCTGCAAAAACACATAAAGAAAATAGAAATGCAACAACACTTTAGCATTCAAAATGCAATTTCATCAGTGATTAACTCAAAGATTTTTTTATCTCTCAAATTTGAGTTACTTCGGACAAAACTAAACGTCATTAAAAGGCAATTGAATAACTTCTCTAAAATTATTGTATATTAACTTTAAATTACATCTATCTATATAAATAAATATACAGATAGATATTCTATTTTTTTATATTAATTAATAGATGACGTATAAATAAATAGAATTTTAGCATCTTAAAGAAAGTAAGTGCTTGTTGCTAGATATGCCTACTTTCGGAATTAATTCGGATTCACTGTAACAAGCCCTATTTCCACTTGCTTCTTGCTTTAAAACCGTCAAACTGTGGAATTGTCTTTCACTCGGATGATACGTAATTCAATTTGATTTATATTAGTGTGTCAATCTCGATATGTCTGTCATCTTTCAGGGGAATGAAGCACTTTTACTGATTCAGAGCTCTTGCTAGTTTACGTTATAAATTAATTCATATATAAATATATATGAATTAATTTAGATTGATATTTTATTACACTACCTTTAATGAGATGACCCATAAACATTTACATATTAGAAATAACTTTTAAGTAATATAATGATATAAAATATGCACATAGTATTTCATGCAGTACAAATTAGGGAACCAGGCTTGAATCAACCAAAGTAGGTTTCAATATCTTTGAATGAAAAATAATTTGAAACAAACTTAATCCTCTTGAATCAAAAGAAATAACATTTAATCTTTGGTATATTTTACTCCAAAACAAAAGTTAAGCCTGATTTTTCTGACAAGAAAATAAAACTTATGGAATGAAAATGAGACACCTTTGTCCCATGTAAGACACATATATACATGCACAAGCAAACTTGGTTGCAGAAAAAATCATGTCATTATCCAGAAAGGAGAGGAGTTCAATCGATATGTACACTAGCTCACTAAGAATGCCATCAATCTTTGATATGTTCACATCCGTGGCCAAACATGACCATAGACATCTTTCTTGTTATATTGCCGGTCCCAAGACCAGGGGATATCTGCAGAGGGAAATAATATTAGAAGACATGTAACAAGAGTCATGCCACTTAGAAATACGAGAAAAAAAAGTGAGTTATCTAAATGTCGGTCACGACCTTGGGAAGAATAAGGCAGGGGAGGGAGCTCGTAAGGCAAAGGAAAAGGGATAATAACTTCAGATGACGAATGCATACTCTCCTTTTCCACCCCAGTCAGGGTTACTAGTTTTGTTTTCTTCATCTCAGAAGATTCTCGGGCTGGGCATTTATCCTGCAATTCTTAGTTTGTTAGCATGAGTCTCTTTTCCCATTCCAATGGTTAGGGAAGTGACCGGATGGTCCTTCCTTCTCCCTCAACACTTTTAAGTTAAATCATGTCAACTTGTCAAGCATAAACACCATAAAAGAGCAAGGATGTGTATGCTACCTCAGATAGTGTAACATTACTGGTACAGGAAAATACAGATCCGTGTCGTTTGAATAATGACGGTAAAAATAGCACTCCCAGCTGTAATGAAATGTGTATATAAATATTTTTCAGTGCAACCTTTGGAGAACAGGAAAAAATGTATTTGACTGAAAATGCCCCAAGTATAATAAGAAAAAATTAACAGTAATCAGAGAAAACACTTTCCTTAGCATCTTTAGATTCTTGCATGCCATTAGGCAGGTTTGAAAACCATGAAGCTCACCCAATTCTTGGGTTTGAGCTGTCAGATAAGAACACCAACAGTTAGATAACATGACATACCTCATATGAACGAATCATCAACTGAGTATTATTCTTCTGGAGAGCTCCCCAGGCAGCTTTGCTAAGATTTGCCGAGGTTAACAATAACCAACTATTTGGGAAAAAGGTATTTCCAGTTAACTATCTATAGTATGACTTCAGCAGTGCAATGCATGACCAAAAAATTCAACAAACATAAAAAGTTGAAATGCATATAATAGGTCTGATGGAGCTCTTACGCAAGACTCTGATTATTGTAACGAGCAAAAGTCTTTATATGTGGCATAGCACGGCTGAAACATAGCACATAGGAATAATTGGTGAGACAAACTAGCCATGGAAAGGAGAAGAGATTGTACCACAAACAGTAAAGCAAACTTCCTCATAAAAGCAATGAATTTCTTGATTCAAATTCAACCAATGGGTTGCATAAAAATACTGTATAATTATTATATTTCCAAGAGAATGTGAACAAACTGAGTACTAAAAATTTAAAATAATTACTAAGCTAAAGGGTGTAGCATCCATTGTACGACGAGATATACTTACCAGCGACCAGTATGGTCTGCTTTCCATTTTGCCCAATACTTCTTCAAAAATGTTTTCTCCACATTCTTCAGAGGACTTGGAACTGCATTTCCAGCAGCATAGCCCTACAGAAAAAGATAAATAAAAAAAGATAAAACAATATAAAACAAAAGTTGACACTAATAAGAATGAGAGAAGAAAAGAAATAAGGATAGTAGTCAGAAATAAATTTAAATAATCATTCTTGCCAATAAACTACTTTTTTATACTGGCAAGAAACACTTGTTTATAATATTTATCAGTTAGCGCCAAAAGATACCTCTGGTGAAAGTAGAAAAGGAAAAACATTGGTCCCAGAACCAACAAGTACCTCAGGAAGTATCTACAAGGTCTGGGTTTTATGCTATTCACCCTGTCCCATACTACTCATATGACATACATTTACATTAATGGACTTATTATATATAATAATTATTATTATTTAAAAAGCATTGGCAATTTCCTATATTGTACCATAATTTCTAATAATAATTATAACTTTTGAGCTCGTCTTTCATTTTTCATGTAGAACACCAAACTAAAATGTACAGACTTTTCACTCATGTATAACATTTAAATTGAGCATGAATGCAATTATGCAAACCAAAGGTAATTTTCTTTTTTTCTAGAAAAGTAAAAAATACATCCCCGACATCTACATACTTTACCTCTAAAGAGCATCTGACATCTTCTACAGTAGGCCATATGATTTGAGGCTCCCCCATACCAAGGGGTGTTTTGTCTTCAGAGAGACCTGCTGACATTGATGATGCCAGCTCAGTCATCCATTTTTCATCCAAAGAGCCAAGAGAAGAGAACTGCAGTAGAGATAAGCAAAGTATATCAACAAAATTGTAAATGATAGATACTGCAGTGTTCTAAAATCTTTCACAAAAAGATACATTCTAGTCAAAACTTTACTACCATAAGTTGAAGACAATTAATTAAAGGAAATATAACAATAGTGAGATACTTTAACATTAACTTTTTCATTTAATACTGGAGTTATAAGTTAAGATTAACATGAACCAATTGTGGCAAGAGTATAACGGAACCTAGCCCAGAGCCCAACTGTACCTGATAAACAAGTGGAGATTTCTTAAACTCTTCATCAAAAGTACACTCCTGGAGCAGAGATCGCAGCTTCATATGTCCCCACTTTTTCAAACTAGAACCAGAATGATATCCAGGTACAGATGCAATTAATCTAACCTGAATATAATGCAAACAGCATTATATATGCCAATGTAAAGTGTATCTAACAATGTTACAATTTTACAACATAACAAATCATAATAATTAAGAACAAAGGAAATAATTTAAGAACAATGAATGGGAAAATACCCTTGCATCACTATAATCAAACTTCCTGAAGAAAGATGGACATATACTGACGCTTCCAAGGAATGGAAGGTTAACTGAGAATTCTGGCCACTGCACCACCAAATAAACAATGATAATATGCATAATATGGATAGTTATAATAGCAACACTAATGATAATATCCAGTCAATTGATAACATCAATATCAACATCAGTTGGCAATTATTTAGCTTTCACAGGCCATTATGGCTATACAAGTTTTTACAGTAATCTAAGTTCAAAATTTTTAGCAAGTGAATTTTCTAGAATAATCCAACTGTCCAGTAATTTGGGACAAGTTACTTCAACTAGGTTTTCCAGGAACTATTGAGTGCTAATTTAATCATATCAACTTGAGATTGTTTATTCATTTCTCTATATATAAAAGATCAGTATACATCATTACCTTCAAGATACTGAGATATTCAACCAGGTCATTTTCAAATCCAGATCCCTTGCTCAGGCTATTTTGATCTTTCCATGGAAAATCTTGCATCCACAAACCTTGGCTTTTATTGTTCCAATCTACATAAATTAAGTTCGCTGTATGCACAATGACTCTCACTCCTCGAGGATATATAAGCATCATAGCCTTTGAATGGTGTGTCCCAAAGGAAATTGGCAATGATGGTTTGTGCAGAATCCAGTTTGCAGGTTTGCTTCTCTAACAATCATAAGTAGCAAGTTAATATTCATTCATTCAACCACTTTTACATATTCAATCTTGCAAAAAGATTAGATCTGAGACAAACCTTTATGTAATCCACCCTCCCATCACTTTCTCCATGAATAACTAGCACATGGGGCACTTTTGAAAGTGCAGGACATGCTACAACAGAAAATATAGAAAGGGAGAAAATAGAATGAGATCAACAATGAGAAAATTCAATCAAATGTATTCATGTAAGCACAAATTTTAGAACACCAGACATGCCAGCAGCCTATGGTGGTGCATTATTGAGAAATAGATGGTTGGATTGCTCCTTTTGGATATGTTAATACGGAAGGTAATAATGTAATACTCTTTATAAGTAAGACAGAGCATGCCCTATTTCGATGGAAAAAAAGGAAGGGGCTGAAAGAAAAAGAATTAACAGGACAAAAGTTCCCAGCAATTTCAAAATATGACAAGGAAAGATTAATGTCAGAATATTTTTAAATTAGTACAAAATCTCAGTAGTGCCAAGGACAAAAATGAAAGGCAGACTGCAAACAGGTAAAATTAGGGGAAAGCATAAAGGAAGAAACAAATTGGAAAATCCAAACAAAATAACTCACCAGGAACCAACCAATCAATGTCTACCATGTAGTTTGAAAGAATAGCAACTTTAATATCTCCCTATCAGTGATAAGCATTAAAAAAAATCAATGAGTAGTTCCAGTTTTTCTAGTTAAGTATAATTCTACAAGTCAATTTATATTTTGTGCAAAGTTATTCTGGATCCAATGATTGAAGAAGTAAAGATTTCTTTTGAACTTTGAAGCATTGCAAAATTATTTCAACCGAAACATTCATTCAAGGTTTACCATGAAGGACAAAAACAATTGCGTTAGCTTTATAGTTCAAAATCAGCAAGAACTGAATAAGTTTAATCTAGAATATAATCACTGTTACCTACCTGAATAACATCATCTATAGAAACACAAGAAGTATTTGCCCAAGGTGGTAACCCTTGCACGCGCAAAAGTCGAAAAGTGGAAGGTATTTGGTCACTAGGGACATGGAAATTACGAATGGCCTCCACACTATTGTCTTCACCCGATGACTTCCGTGTGTCTGCATTCCTTCCTTGTTTCTGGCTGCTTGTTTCAACCTTATCCTGCAGTTTTCACACAAAACAAAACAATTCGTTTCGCGCACACAAAAAAAAAAAAAAAAAAATTGCAACTTGCAAGTAAAATTAGCTTAATGGACGCAAATACAGATGGTTATTACTTATTACATGAACACAAATGTAAAATGTACGACCATGAACTGAGCAATTGAATACCTGGGAACTCCTGCCTGAAGCTTTGTTTTTGAATGATGATTGAGCTTCGTTGTTTCTACAAGTTGAAGATTTTCCATCACCACCCAACACCTGATATTTGAAAAGATGGTGACCGGGAATAAGCTCGATTATATCACCATTGCAAATGGTAGCTTCTTCTTTAGGATTCAGCTTCCTTCTCTTATTCCCAGAATTAACAACAACTGGGTTCGTCCCCTCCTAACATTAACAAAGAAGAAGGAAATCACAAATTGAGAAAGAAAGAAAGTGAAGAAGGAATGAGTGGTAAGGTGCAATGGTTAATACGACGAGCAAATTAGCTGAGCCATTGGGAGAAGCAGTTAAAGTGAGGTGTTTGCGGCTAAGCCTCTTGTCGGGGACAGGAATGTTGTTACGCCCAATAACGTTGGTGCCATCTGAGACAGCAAACTTGGGAACTGAAGCTTCTTCCTCAAAATTTTGATTCAGCGGAACCAAGTATCCAACATGAGTAGACAAAGACATGAATGATGAATCAAACTCGTTTCTTGCCAACACACAATCACCCTGAAACGCTTCCTTCTTCCTGCGTCTCAAACTCCAACACTCAAGCTAAACCACATCACAACTGGGCCTACTCACAAACAATTCTCTAAAAGCCCAAAAGCCTGTTAGGTTAGTCCGTGGAACACTAATAAAAAAAACACTACCTTTAAACCGGGTATTGCTACTGTCACTACCAAATTTATAATTGACGTTACTAGCCATAGCAAATTGTTCATTTTACCCTTCTATCTTTTTCCTACACCTCCAACTCTTCTCTCTTCCTTCCCCATCCGCACATCTCCCTCCTCCCTGTGCATCCAATCTCTTCTCCCTTCAACTCTCCCTCTCATTTCTCCTTCATCTCTCCGTCAAATTGTTGTGGTAAGTTTTTATTTTTATTTTCTTTTCATTTTTTACACAAAGAAAATATATTTCCGTTGTATTTCGGATTGATGATTCCGTTGTAGTGCTTTGATTTAGTCTTACAGGGATAGGGGCCAATTTACGTAAGTGAGGGGAGTAACTGAGTAAGAGAAAGAAAATAAAAAAATAAAATTTGTTACTAAACAATTTTTAACAGTTTTTAGCCACACAAAAAATTAATAAAATAAAATAATAATATAATTAGTATCACGTAGGCAATAACGGTGAATTTGAACGGAAAGGACCAAAATCCTAAACTAAAAAAATATTTGGAGTCATAGACCAATCTTCAAAAAATTAAAGAAGCAAAACCATAAAACTCAAAAAGTTTACTCTATATAAAATCAAAATGTGTGTAACTGTTATAACTATCTTAATTAATTACTAGAATTAATTTAATTAATACTTATTAATAATTTTTTGACAGGGATACGTATTAATCATAATTACCTTAATTAATTTAAATCACAATATATCTAATCGAAATTGCTTAATGACAAAATCTTGTTTTATTTAATATTATTATTGTATTGTATAATAAAATCAAATCAGAATATATAGTTGCATTAATTATGTTTTTAAAAATAAATTGATTACAGTAATATATAAAATTAAAAATATGTATAAGTTTTAACTATTTAATTGATTTATTTAATTATAATAATGTAATTACCTTAATTACTAATTACTATAATTAAATATTCTTATTAAAAAAATGTATGCATCAAAAAGACAAAAACAAGGAAAGAAAACAAAACAAAACGTGACCGTGCATTTATCCAGAGGAAAGTAAATCGTGTTGTTTATGTCCTTGCAAGGGAATTAAGATTATTTTCTCGCCATCATGTTTTTTATTTCATATGTAACAAAAAAAATTAATTCCTCTAATCTTGGTTTACCTCAGATAGACTTATTAGTTTATATATAAAGGGATGTGAGGGATAATCGGGAAAAGTGAAGATCTAAGAAGCAAATAGACTTAAGTTTATATATAGGAGAATAACTTATTTTTTTAGAACTAATATGAAACTATAAGGAAAAGTGTGTAACGTCATTTTTCTTAATATGTTAGGTTTCACCGATATGAGAAAAGGTATATGCTACGACTAAGCTAATTGTTATCCTGACCCGCCATGTATGCAAATGCATTTACTAAAAAAGATAGATCGAATAAAATAAGAGGTTAAGAAAAATACCTAAAACAACGATCCCATCAAAGAAAAAATAACTAAAACTCTCTTTGTTAAATAATTTAGGCCTAGAATGATTTCTCATTTTTAGTTTTAAAATATTTAAAAATCAAAATCAGTTTTAATTTTGAGTTTTGATTTATTCTTTATTTTTAGCTTTTAAAAAATATCACAAATTAAAAATAAATAAAACTTATCTCACTCTATTATGAAATAATGGCAGTGACAAAGGTAGTAGGATGGTGACAGTGACGATGATGGTAGGTTAGAATAGTGACAACGATGACACTAACGATGATAGTGAAATGGTAATGGTGATGATAGGGTTTAAAATCTGGACCAACCTGGCTGATCAAACAAGTTGTCTATCAAATCCAGTATGCATTCATGTGAGTCAATTAAGGTTGGGTATAATTTTATTTTTTTTAATAAACATCATGTCATACGGGTCAATTATAGTGATTCACTAATTCAATTATTGATCTAGTCATCCAATGCCTTGACCAGGTTAATCACCGGTCCGATTTTTAAAATTATGGATGGTGAGGTGAAATAGTAGTAATGATAATAACGATGGAGGCAACAGAATTGTAACAATGGTGGCACTAGCAGCTGTGGACTGATGATGACCGCGGTGATAGTGTGGTGGTGGTGGTGGCCACTATGTTGGCGGTGATAGTGACGATAATGGTGGTGATGACGACAACGACAATGGAGACAATACCAATGGTGGTGGTAGTCGCGGCGGCAATGTGGTGATGATGGAGGCGGCAAAAGCAAGGTGTAGTGTTGGTGTGGGTGGAATGGTGGAGGCTATAGTAATAGTGGTGGTGGCAGCGATGTAGTACTAGTGTTGATGGAGGTGACAACGATGGGGTGTGGAGGTGAGACAATGACACCAACGACAACAGTGTGGTGGTGGCAAGAGGGGAGGCCAGTGGTGGAGTGGCGGTGATGGTAGTAACTATAGTAGTTAAAATGTGTTTTTTAAAACTAAAATTCAAAAAAAATCTTGATTTTGATAATGAATATAAAATTATTTTGAAATTAAGTTAACAATTAATTTAGTTCTATTTTTGTCAAATGCATTTTGTTTCGTAAATTGCATTTGAATATAAAAAAATAGAATCTCCCAACCATCCGGAATGAGGCCTTAACTTTTTAAATTTTTTATGAAGTTATTTAAGTTTAAAATTAATAATTTACTTTAAAGATTAAAATTCTGTTAGTATTTCGAATTTAAATTTAATTTACGTTTCAGCTCTATACATAGAGTCCAAAAAAAAAAGTTTAAGAAACTCCTCTCTATCTCCTCCCTTTTTAGAATATCTCTGTTTCATTCTATAAATTTACTGCCGTATAAACCCTAACCCTAGCTAGCTAACGTTACTGCCGTATAAGCAACATGTTGTACAAGGTAGCAAAAGCCTCGGAATAGCTTGTGATGACTAGGCTTGGAATCAGCGACATAAAGCTAGCAAAGAAATCGGCTAAAAAAGGTCAAGTGAAACGAGTGAATCAAGAACGACATTAGCTTAAGAAACAAAGAAAAAATTCTGATCTTCTAAATGAATTCAGTTTAAATTAATTGCTTATTTTTACTAATTTTAGAGAGAAAAATTAAAATAAATAATTATTTAATTGCAAACAATCTCAACCAAATCTATTTGGTAAAATCAGATATCAAATGTACTTTATTCTATTTTATTTACCATGTGTATTTTTAATTGATTTTTTTTCAAAAAAATAATTGCTTTTATATGTTTTTGTGAGTGTTTTTTATGCTCTCTCACTTCATATCATCGAAAAAAACTAACGAGATAGTGTGGGTATACGACCATTTGAAGCGTGTTGTTTTGATTTCCACAGTAATCTTGTTATTAGGCTAGACGTACATTATCCAACCTCTTGGCATACATACAAATATTAGCCCTTTTTTATACTTATTTTTTGTAATAACATGTGACATTTCATTCATCAGGGCATTTGATTATCATTAATTGTTATGCTAGCACGTGAACGTGGAGCTTTTTTTTTTCTTTTACATTACAATATTACATGTGTCCCACTTTCTTCATTTGATTACCTTTTTGTCAGTACATAGATAAATGTCTTACAAAATACATTTTTGATTAAAACGATTGGTGATTATAAGATTAAACAATAGATTAAGAGGCACGAGAATAGTTTATTATTCTCTTTAATTTAGAAAACGTTTATTATTCACTTTAATTTACTTTTATTTATTAGTTTAGTTAAATTTTTAAATATTGGTGTCATATAAAAAAAAATAGTTTACTAGATCTATATATATTAATCATCTCACCCAAACTTATAAAAAAATAAAAAAACCTAGTTTGGCCTTTTCTTTTTATGATAAAACCTAGTTTGGCTTTGGAAAAAAGAAGAAGAATGATATATAAATTAAATTCTCTTTTGAAAAAAGAAAACATTGATATAAAGTGATATCGAGGGAGACCAAACTTATCCACATAATAATATGTACAGATTAAAATAAAAAAAAAAATCATTTTGAAAGGATAAACAATAAGATCTGTTTGGCTCCTAACTGTCGATTAACAGACTCCACATAAGCCCCAGCTTCTGTAATCCGCGGTGGGCCAGAAAACGTAGAAATTCATACCCCTAATCCTAACAAATGCCGAAGACAAACTTGCTGATAACTTATACACAAGTTCACCCGTCTGTCACAATCGACAAAGAACAGAACAATCAAAACTCGACACATAAGAAAAGCACACCATCACCAAACTCTTCATCAACACGTGACACAAATTCATAGGACCTTATAATTTTCAGAATTGAATACCGCTACGGTCACAATTCACAAACACCCAATGCCTCAAATACTAGATCTACGTAACGAGTTCACTAATTTGCTTGGTATATCTAAGTGACAGTCTTTGTCTTCGTGCATGTGCAAATTAATATATATATTCACAAATTTCACATTGATGATTTCATCATTAATCATTGTAACTTTTGGTCTTTGAAGAATGGCTGGGACTCCATCAAGGCTTGAAGATTGCGATCACGAAGACACGGCCATCACTCATTATTGTGGCTGTTTCCGTGTGTTCTACGCTCCACATCGATGAGTCGTGTCGGGAAGAGCAAGAAACGTTGAAAGTTCATCGGAACTGGTTGCGGAAGAAGCTGAAGAGGGTTGTGAAGTCGTAGTCGGAAATTTTGGAGTGGCCAAAGAAGAGTTTTTCTTTGCAGAGGTTGATTACGTGTAGTAGTGAAGCCAAGGACAAGAAAAAGAAAATGCAATTCCAGTATGATCCCAAGAGCTATGCGCTTAATTTTGATGATGGATCAATAGAGGAGGGTGATGGTGTTTTTCTTGATTTCTCGGCTCGGTATGCATGTCCATTAGGTATTAACAAAGTATATTTGGGATGGGAGCACAGTGAAGCCTAAACATTCTCAATAGTATATTGATTCCTGGGGATTAATTACCAAAGCGTTATTGTTCCTCTTGTAATTTTCATAATCAAATAATGTGTGTGTGAATATATATAGTTATATATAAAGCCATTTCTTTTTCTTCATATATTAGGGGGTCAAAAAAAAATTCCAAAAAAATTATGTTGCAAATTGACCATTTGATCAATTATCTGATAAAATGTTTCTTCACAACAAAAGTGAAAATGCTAACTAAACGCTGCGAATCATGACGCGGATATTCTAGGGAAGGAGGGAGACGTTTATGATTAATTCCTTCAAATGTTCCGTTGGCCAAAAAAAGATTATATTGGATTAATGTGGTCAACCAATGATCCCACTGGAAACATTAAACATTGAAACCATTTATCTGGAGGTGTACAACTCATCACCAACCGAGGAGAGGAAGAAGACGTGTCTGAGACTTGAGTATCCTGAACTAGCGCCATCAGTGACTTGTACTTATTGACAACTAACCAAGCGTACCACACTTAATCACCAAAGATCTCTGCATTTATGGAAAGCCAAATGAACCAGCAAGCAATAAGAAGATTCTGAGCATTAGGAGCAGAGCAAGCAGAATGCTCTCATCATAATACAACAAATTTAACCCAGGGAATCGAATCCACACCATCGTTCTTTCTATCTTAGCCGCCGGCGAAATGAAATCCGGAGACCATACTTGGACGCTCAGATAATGATCAAAGATCATCCAGGGACCTCCTTCCTATCTTCATCCTTGTCAAACTTCACCATAAAATAACCATTGTCAATGTCCATGATCTCAAAACCCACAGGCATTTTCCAAATCTGAGCTTGGCGTTCCTTCATGGTTATAAAAGCAATGTTGCATCCTTCCAGGGAGCACACAACCCTTCCATCACTGAGTCTGCTAGGATAACCTTCGGCTTGAGTCGATTCCCATCTTCAAATTCTATTCGAGCTAGATTTGCTGCGAGTAGATCCACCCTAGGCCGCTGAAGAACCTCCACTTTCGTAAAGAGGGAACGAAAGGTTGGTTTATGGGGGACACTTCCTCCTCTGCCGTCCGGAGGCTCATTGGCCGAACCACCACCACTGACATTGCCTACATAACACAAAACCTTGAGTCGCACTTATTGCCTTCAATAAGGGAGTCTAGTTTAATTTTAAATATATGTAGGAAGTATGTAACAGAATAATAGAGATATTTTGTCACTAACTTGAATGTTGTTTCTTGTTCCTTTTCACTAGATTGCCACCACTGGTTATTGAAGTCCTATGAACCATGGTGGGGTTAGTTGGTGTTAATTGAAACATGGGAAAGGAATAATATGTATACGTAAATGGGAGTGTAGAAAATTGAGAATTACTCATATTTGGATTATTTTGTGGACTTGGTAAAGGTGGAGGATTGCAAAAATTGAATTAGTAAGAGGTTGATAATTTTTTATGTAATTTAAGAAGGAATTAATATTGAATTGGTTGGGGTCCATTAGGTGAAAACAAATAAAAGAGGACGCTGAGGGTTTGATATTATATAACTAAAAAAAATGGATGAGAGACTATATGAGTATAGAAGAGGAGAAAAATTTTGAGAAATTATATGTAGAGTTTTGTTTACTAGAATTATGTAGGTTAAATGAGAGAAATTTGAAAACTTATGTTGCATGTGTAAAAAATTTGGTGTTAATCACATTTATGTAGATGTCGATCTACATTTATAAGTTAAAAAAAACTACTTAGTTTTTCTTAATATTATCATGACATGCAAAGCATCGTTGTTGAACCTACAGAAAAAATAATAACCTGTGTTTAGAAAAGCATATGGTGCTTGACATGCGAAGTGTCCCAATACTTCTTGTTTATCAAACACGAAACCTTTATAAGCAAAATTGGTTGAAGCAACTCTACTGAGGTGGCCTTACATGTCTTTATGATACATATAAGAAATGTTTTCGAAGAGGGAGTATGTGTATGTGTTGCCTTGTCTTTGTTTCTACATAGTAGGTAAGATTTGATTGAACTTACTACATGAGGTAAGGGGATAACTGTTAAAGGTCATACATGAACCAACAAAATTTCCGAGTTGTACTGCATGACAATTGACAGGTGTTTTTCCAACGACGAAACACATAGGTGAAGACAATGTATTGCTGGAGTGGGCACACTGAATCTCTTATTGTCTTCTATATGATTTGGGTTACGTTAACCATACCATGCGAGGGTTGGGTTTGAAAAGGCCGAAAGGCCAAACCAAAGAGAAGACTAACGCCTATATAAAAACAACAGCTGAAGTGTCACTAGCAAAATTACTCACATAATCTTTTATTGTATTTTAGGTTATAATTTAATTTTTTATCAAAAATATAAATTGATTTCTTAAGTAATTATTTTATAACTAGTTGATTCTTTAAATTAAAAACTGATCATTTTCAATTTTGAAACAAGATTTTGAATTTTCAAGTATTGAAACTTAACTAATTCAATTTTCTTACGTAAAACCGTCAACTGATGTTCAAATCAATATGGGTCATAAAATAAGATGAAAATGTGAGAAAAATGAATGTCATGAATAAACTGAAAATTTTCAAAATCAATCAAATTATTACTCGTAAAATTTACTTTTTGCTCAATTTTTATCTTATTTATGTCTCTTTTTTGGTACAAACATTAATTCAATTTTATAATTTTTATGTAGTTGAATTTAATAGAACAAGTTTTACAACTTAAATCAATAAAATAAAATATCAAAATCTGGTTCCAAAATTGAAAACGACTAATTTTTCAAAAAGGATAGATGTGATATAAAATAATTACCTAAGAAATTATTTTGTAATTTTTAATAGATAAGGGACAAAATTGTAACCAAAAATAAAGTTAAGGGACATGTGAATAATTTAACCCTAAATTATTTTTATAAAAGATTCAAAATTCTTTATAAATTAAGCTTTCAAAACTAATCTTGTTTGTGGGAAAATATAAGTGTAAAACACATTCATCTCTTTAGAAAAGAAAACTCAATTTTTAAAATTAAAAGAAAAGAGTATAACTTAAACATGTCTTAGAAAAGAACAGTATATTCACGCTTCATTTTAAAAATTTATTGAAGAAATAAATATAAAAAATTAATTTATATTTATATGACATTTTAAAACTGAATTTAAAAATATTATTTCCAATTAGATGTTAAATTAAATAATACTATTCATTAGCCTCACAACACAAGTCACACCTGTCCTATAATCAATTATAATTAACAAATTTTTAAAGTATTCATTTAATTTAAAACCATTTTTTTACATACAACAATAATTATGAGAAATTAAGAAACTTACACAAACAATGGCAGCTACTATGATATTTGCCTTCACTCTCAAAACACAGACCACAAAGAACATATCACTCACGGGACCACTTATAAAATGCAGTAATGGCTCGCTAGAAAGAGCCATTTTTTTTTTCTCAAAAAAATAAATAAATTATTTCCGTTTGCTCTGTCAGTCTGTCTGTTCCACCCGAACTTTTCCTAACCATAAATAAATACGTCTATAGGCACTGTCATAAACCCACCAGTCCACCACCCCAACATTTACCCTACAACCAGACATTCCTAAGAATTTATGAACTCTGTTTTCACCTCCTAATTTCACGAAGTTATTCCATGTCATGATTATGACATTACAATCACTTGGCAACAACTCTACACCATGCCAACTCACCAAATTTCGTTTCTACAATAAAATTCAGCTCTATATTCCTCCTAATAACTGCCGTACTAATTAAATACTTCCTACATTAAATATATTCGCTTTCATTCAATATTTCTCTTTACTAGGTATTGGAAGAATATTTTAAGAAAACAAAATATCCAAGCTCCATGTAATAAATAACCATTTTAAGAATAACAAAAACAAAATTAGCATGATTGAAGGAAAAATGCTCACATTATTACTATACACCCACAGCCCCTCACTATTATATATATTTCACAAACATTAATATATATATATATATATATATATATATATATATATGAGACTTTCATGGTCCCACCCATTTTGATAGCGGTGTATAATTCCTAATTGAACTCCCTTAATTTTGATGCATCACCGTACTGCAGGCTTTTTTGATCCTCCACATCTGTGTTAGGCCCGTTCCATGAGCGGAAGCTAAATGTGACCCCTTTTTTTTATCATTGACTTTACTTGAATCCCTTGCCATGCACCATGATTGACCGCAGAGACAAACTAACAGAGTACAGAGTCAGGGATTGGTTCTCGAGTTTTCCTCCATTTACATGTAATGATCAGCATTATTATGACCTGCATTACTTCTTAAATTAAGATTGGTGCAAAGCTCATGCAAATTTTAAATTATTAAAAGGGCATCTTTTAATATGAACACCTTTTGCGCTTGCTCTTCAAGGCAGTAGAAGTTGAGGGATTGCTATGCCAGTTCCTCTTCCTTTGATTGATAAACCAATTATTGATCTGCTTTAGCTGCAAACCCGTTTCCTGCACCAACCGTGCCTTATCCTCCTCCTGAAAAAACATTGAACAACAAATTGTGAGACATCATTTAATATTAATTTTGAAAATGTCAATTGTAAAATTCTCCTGGAGTAGCTTCAATTTGGAGTAGCTTACTGTGTTCATTTAGTCAACGGTCAAAAAGTGCTAACATGTGGACTGACTAAGTGCATAGACAAATGTGTAAAATCATTGATCCTTATTTCTTTGCTTTGAATTCTAGAACAAATATGTACAAGGACATCTTTGTTGCTATTCTTTAAATTCGTTCAAATTTGTTTGGAAAGGGTTTACTGAAAGAGGAAAAAAATGTAGTAAAGTCTTGGGTTCTTACTGTAGGGTAAGGCCACTTGGAATGTGATTGCCACCAAGCTTTAAGGACAGAGGTCGTGTCACCAGGAAGTTTCCCAGCTCGTCTCTTGCGTAAAATTTCCTCTCTTATGTCCACAATTTTCTCTTTATAACCCTACATAATAATTTTTTTAAAAAAAAGACATTGAGGTCAATCACGTGGGAAGATATTCAAAATGATGGGACTCGAACGCAGACTTTTAAAAGCTATTTACATTTAATCCCTTACCTGTTTCAATTCGTGCTTTAATTCATGTCTTACACGTTCCATGAGGGACCTCTCATTCTCTGTGGGAATAAGAGGACCGAATCCCATGCTATCAGGACCATCCAAAGCCCCATCAAACAGATTGGCATCACTATCTACTTGCTCATCTTCGTCATCAGACATTGTTGCTCCCGTACCTTCCCCGGGTGAAACTCCTGTTAAATCATGCACCATGTGAGGAAAAAAAAAAATACTAGTATCACTTTAGTACTCCTCCAATTGCAAAAAGAGTCGTGTGCTTTTGCTGTTTATTTGTGCACAAAAAGTTAGCTAATCTAACCAAAAGGCTCATGACTACGTAACATTAAAAGCGCACGATAGTTTGGCATAACGTGCCAAAAAATATGGACAACTGGGCTATGCACTTTAAAAGTCCTCGATACTTTCTTCAGATACAGAAATTGTCATCATTCTATCTGAGACAAGAAGTGGGGGTTTGGTATATTCTTCCCTATTTGGTTATATATGTTTCAATTTTAATAAAGTTAAGAAGCCAAGATTTGAAGTTTCACAAACCCCCCCAGACTTTATATGTGAAAAGATAAGGAAAATTAATCTCTGTAGCCATGTTCCTCTTAGTCCAACAACAATTAACGACTTTGCATATAATTGATTGTTACACTGAACCTTGCAATATTGACTGATAGCTGACCTTGTAAGAAAGTTTGAACATGAGGTTACAACTCACGGCAGGTAAAATCCCTGATTTCGAGAACTTAAGTACCCTCAGTCTGAATTAATAGCCAGAAACGACTCTGTCCCAAGTTCCCCAACCCAGACCGTATATTTATTAGTTAATAGTTAATCACAAACATACAGCAGCACATGTTATGCCTATTTTCCTATAAAATACTATTTGAGATTTCTTCCCATTGAAATTGTGAGTAAAAAATTTAGAGAGGAGCCTTTTTTTATAAATTATTGCAGTTTTCTAAAAATTGGTCATAAATAACTAAAATATTCTGTTTGGGAAAGTAAATTACAGGCTGGTTCATTGATAGCAGGAACATAATTGAGGTAACTTGAATCAAGTTATTTCCATTTTATCATTTGCTGGTACTGATTTCCATTTTATCATGCAACCAACCTTTATTGGTTTATTTTTATGTTGAGATGTAACAATCACTAAAAAGACTATCGTTGTACCTGTTAAACTTTGTAAGGATTGCTCGATCTCCCAACAAGCCATGACTGCTTCCATTGCATGGACCCGGACATGCTGTTGAAGTTGTTCTTTGAAAGAACAGAGCAACAGAACATAGTGGGACTGCAGCATCAATTAAGAAAATATCAAAATTGTAAGTTGTAAATGTATCATAGCAGATGATAAGCTCCATCACACACCATGAAAAAACAACAAAGAACATAATCAAGATCTATAAGGATATGGAATAGGAGACGAAACATTAAAATCATCTGAACTTGGGCTTATATTAATTCAGGTGTCAAATTCGACATAAAATTAGGTCAAAAAGTCAAATTCGAACCACTTGTTTCCAATCTAGTTAATTTCAATCAATAACCATCATTCTACATGTGACTTAATTTGAATAATTTCATTCTCCGTGAAAGCAAGCAAGCAAGGAACCACGTCTGTTTCACTTTCTTAGCCGAGAAAACTTTTCACCGTTCTGTGAATTGTCTTCAAAGACAATCCACAAAACGACATTGGATTCAAAGCACGAGTTTAAAATTAAGATTTGCACTGGAAAAAGTGAAAATCCTCCATTGCACACACATACAGGAAAAATAATAATCACAAAAGAATAATACTAATTAATAATATATAATTAATTCGAGGGGAAAAAAAAGAAAAAAAGGAGGAAAATACCAAGAACTGATCGAGTTCTTTATCGTCGCCAACGATGGCTTGTCCGAAGGCAGAGTACTTGGCGACCACATTCTGGGACTGTGTGAGCTGAGCGTCGATCCTTGCCAACTGGTCGACCGGCGTGGCGATCCGCAAGCACGCCACGTGTGCCGACAGAAGCTGTTCGTACAGGGGATGCGCTAGAATCTCCGCCTTCAGCCTCGCATTCTGCCAGTTCATAAGCCCGTCGCCTCCGCCCTCCACCGCCGCCGCATCGCCCTTCAAATCGCCGGATTCGGCAGCGGCCATGTTGGAGTCGCCGGCGCCGGCCACGTCGTCGATGACCTCGCTGTGGTTGGGGTTGAGGATCGGGCGAGCAAGCCAATGGCCGGAGTCGGAAGTGGAAGTGTGAAGATTGAGGAAGTTGGTACCGTTGTTGCTGCTGTTGTTAGCAGCGTTAACGTTGTTGTTGTTGTTGTTGTTGCTGTTGCTGTTGTTGTCAGTGTAGTGCGTGCGGAGAAGGGCGTTGTTGAGCCAATTTGGCGCGGGTTGATGAGGATCGGAGGGAGGTTTGGAAGTAGGGTCGGAGAGCAAGGAGTTGTCAAGGAGAGGTTGGTTATGGTTATGGTGCTGTTGTTGTTGTTGTTGGTCAGTGAAATGGTGAAGTGGAAGGTCTTGGGGGTTATGGTGGTACGCCATATAAAAGGAGAGAGTGACTTTGTTTAGTGAAGGAAAGGGAGGAAACAGAAGGTTTTGTGAGTTACTACCAACAAGATTGGAGAGATGAGGCGGTTTTCAGTATTTCTCATAGTGGTTTACCGGTCATTACTTACTAATTCGGGAAACTGCTTTTTCATTCAGCCCCGCTTTTTTCTTCTTTTCTTCTTTTTTAATTTTCAGCGTGGCCCTTCCTGCATTTTTATACACGCATCCGTCTACACTTGGTTAAACGAATTCCAACACTTTATTCGAATGAGACATGAGATTAATATCATCCTAAATTATTTTATACATAAAATACAATAGTAATTATATAAAATTCAAGTGACTCTGTTATAGATATATAAAAAAAAAACTGATATTATATTCAAAAGTTAACATGATATTTATTTTAAAATATTTTTTAATATAACACTTATTTTAAAATATATGAAGTACTTTTTATGAGTTTAATTTTTCTAAATGAGTTTAAATATATCTTTGCAGTAATATCGCCTACATATGAATTAATGTACACTTTAATTTTTTAAAACAAGGTTAGAGTTAGAATTTTGTGAATAAAACAAAATGGACAGATACAAATTTGTTTACTAAAAATGATTAACAAATTAATTATTAATGAAATTAGTTGATATTTTACACTATAACATAATTATTGAAAAACATATTTGTCTATAAA
>PYAF01001757.1:447495-458283 GCA_007407185.1 Glycine tomentella
CAAAATTAACTTATTTTTTAAATATAGAATATATTTGTGTCCATAAAACATTAAGCAATTTATTTTTCCTTTATAAAAGTACCTATATAATAAATAAAAGGCTTAAATGCAATTATATTCCCTTAACTTAAATTGAGACATTTGATCATCCTATTTTTAGACTTTCATCCTTTCATTTTTTTTAAAAAATAAATAAAAGCAATTAGTCCTTCTATTTTAAAAAATTTATAATTTTGTCTAGTTTTATTTCTTTTATTTTGATCTAATTGAATCATAAATCTAACCTATTCATTTAATATATCCTCAAAAATGATTTAATTAATTGGAAAATAAAAAAAATAAAAGAAACAAAATGTAAGTAAAATAAAACACTTAACCAAAATTGTGGATTTTTTAATTACTATATTAAAATTATGAATTTTCTAAAATATAAACATCAAATGTTTGTATTTTAAAATAAAAAAATTAAAATTATATTTAAATCCAAATAAAATATTGTTAAATAGTATGATTCCCGCCTTTGCCTCCGGTATCAAACGGTTACGTATCTCTCGGTCCCTTGTGGGTAATATTTAAGATCTGTATACGTACCCATGAATTGGAAGTCAACCTTTTATCTCAAGACATGTCAATATTTTTTAAAGAAAAATTTGTTAAAAGGATTCTTTAGACCTTGATCCAATATTTTAATTGTGACTAAACAAATTCAATAGCCTTTATAAACTATAGCGAGTTAAATAAGTTGATCTTCAACTACATAAATAATCCAATTCTCTTACAAAAAGCATAAATAATCCAATTAATCGTTGACGAGGTGATATGAGCAACTTAGCTCATATTCATATACAATGTTGTCTTTTCTCTACGTGCCTTAACCTTTTGTTTAAGAGAGAGAGAGAGCATTTGAAGTGACCTCGATTTTTTTCCTTTTTTCAATAGTGTATGTAGATAACAATTAAAAATCTCCTTTAAAGAGATTAGCAATGCACTTTTAAACTTTCTTTTTAACATACGCTTGTTTATTAGTTAAAATTTATATAAATTTCACTATCGTAAGAAATGAGTTTCACTGAATGACTAATAAGGCCCATATAATTAATATTATACGAATTTCACTAAATAAAAAATATACCCAAAAAAACTTAATAACGAATATGTTTGATAGAAAATATTAAAGAATTTATTATTTGTATTTATCTTTTTCTTTAATTCCACCGTATTTTTTATAATTACATTAAATCATTCGTTCAAATAAAAAACATTAAATTATTCCATTTTTCGTGGCATTACTAAAGTCCTTAATGGTACTTGGATTAACTTACATTACTCCCATCATCCCAAGATACTTATCGTACTAGAGTATTTTACAAACACCAAGAAAAATAACTGATAGATAAAATATAATAATAATTTTATAAAATTAATCTTATATCATCATTAATTCATTTTTAGATTTTGTAATTCATCATTGATTATATATATAAGTAAAAAAAGTAATTAATGTTATATTAAACAAATTAAAATGATAATTATTTTGGGATAATTTTGACAATTATTTTGGAACAAATTTTTTACACAATAATTATAATGAAATGAAGAATAATGAATTTATTTCAATTTTAATAAACATTCATATAATGTTCAAAATAAAATATCATTTTAAATGGTGCGTCTAATCACGAATATTTTGGTAAATATTTAACACAACTTAAATTAATTAATTATATGTATGTATGTGTATAAAGTAATTAGTTATCACCTATATTAATATTAAAGAATTATTAATGGAAATTAAAGGTCCTTTAATAAATATTAGTATTCATTGTCATCCCCGTCCCGTGACTATTATTAAAAATTCTCATTTTCTTATTTTAGAATCATCATAGTCAGTAAATCCTTCCTCTAATCGTATATGTAAAACTTGAAATTATTACTGGTTAAACTATAACAAATTCATGCTAATTAATTCACACGTTTTGTGATACCTTATTCAACCTATTAATATCTCTAACCACACAATGATATTTTCAGATTCTATATCTACTGACAATTGTCATCCGGTGGTCTATATGGATTGCAAAATTGTCTGGATAAGATTATTTATGTTCTACGGTTCATTGGTTCCTTTAGAAAACGAAAGCTTTGTTTGGATCATTATATTTACTCTTCTCAATCTATGTTAAATTGTAGTATATCATACTTCTTAAAATTCTCATACCCTTTTTCTTACATTGTTGCAAAATACAAAATAAAATTTAACGTGTTGAGGGTTGTGTATTTTATGTAGTCAAGCTAATTAGTATCTTAAACTTTAGTTAATCTCTTTATCTTTATTGAACTTAGTGCCAAATTATAAATGAACGAGATTGCCATATCTTTTGAACTTAGTGAAAAAGTCACTGAAAGTGATTTAAGTAAACTCTTCGTTTTACTTTTTACACATATTTACCTTGCGCTTTTGACTTTTTTTACAAGGAAAGAACTACAAATTGCTCTTTATTTTTTAAATAAAAAAAGTGAGTAAATAATATTATCGTTTAGAATAAACAGCTCGATGAACCTTTCTTTATGATCGGATGTCATGAACTAACATCTTTTAATCACTGATTAGATGTTTACTTTAAATTTGATGCTCAAAGACAGTAATATAACAAAGGAAATAATGAATAGGAGCATGTAAGAAAAGTATAACGAAAGGAAAGCTATAGATTATAAGTATGGACCTACAATAGCCAACTTGCCATGCATAGAAGCCACGTTTTTCATTTAGTCTTACCAAACGGCAAGGGGTAGATAACGTCAATGTGGCAAACATTTTTTTTATTCCTACTTTTAAAGTCTATTATTTATTAGTTAGTCACATTAGTTTACATAATTTTTACAACTTTTTTTTAATTTTGCTTTATTATCTTTTTCTTAATTATAAAAAACTGTAAAAAAATGTTATGCGAGTAGAATTGTCCGTTATTATTTTTTGTTAGGTTCAAAACTGATGGTTGCTGCATTCCACCGTGTAAAGCATAAAGCCATAAACTGACGATCGAGGAGTTTTGTAATTGTTTCCCAATTAAAGTCCCATACGCAATCTAATAGCCTGAAGTTACTTTAATTTTTAGGCTTTCACCAACATATTTCTTTCATGTTTCCTTCCAAGTCACTACAAGATTTAAGGGTTTAGTTAATGCAACAAAATCTTCAATACTATCACATAAGTTACGTCTACAAAGTTGGAAAATATATTTTTCCCGCGGGTTTTTTGAAATACTGATAATACCATGGTTTAGTTTACACTTTTTCAACCAGTATAAGATAATGGAAACATTTTTCCTGCATGGCATGATTATTTGTAAAATTAATAAAAAGTTATGAAAAGAGTACATATTTTATTATAAATAATAAATATTTTTTTATATTGAATAAAAATAAATTAACACGATGATTTTCAAATAAAAAAATTGTACATAAAATATTTAAATTACTACTCCTTGGTCAGAGAAAAAAAATCACTGTACCTCATTTTTATCGATATAATGTGTCAAATTTTAAATTTTGGAAATGAAATTCAAACTTACGTTAGTTAAAGAGTAAAAACACCAGTTTAATCCCTTGAAAGTGTGAGATATTATTATATTCATCCTTAAAATTAGAAAATGGTAAATGATTTCCTAAACTGAATTTCATCCATCAAGATGTCCCTATTTTTAGACATCCACTAACTTTGTTAGTAAACATCAGATATGACACATTTTTTACAATTTTGGCAGTCATGCGACTACCCAATTATGAACACATTAGCGATAATCAAATTGACAATTCCAGGGACTAAATGGCCTTAAACTACATTAAATAGTATAACAATAATCAAGTCAACTAAGACAGAAATAGACCTGACCTACCTAACTACATATTCTTTTGATATAGTGTCCTTTTGGCATGGATTTTAGATGATGTCCCCGTGTTTTTTTGTTTTCTTTTATAATAATAATAATAATAATAATAATAATAATAATAATAATAATAATATTATTATTATTGTTATTATTATTATTATTATTATTGATATAATATTTAAGTATTCTTATGACGAGTGAGGTAGGGAGTCTCAACAGAGTTAGAATTTCCTACTTTATTGTCATTCCTTAGTTCACCGTTAAAAAAAACAAAAATAAATTTCCATCAATGATTAGTCCTTGTTAAACAAAATGGGACTCATCATGTCTCACTCTCACTTAAAATTTTAAAAAAGGAAATATATATATATATATATGTATAATTTGAAATTTTATTTTCACATTCTAATTCTATATTTTTATATAGGATAAAAGATAATTTTAATCTATATAAGTTGATGATAATTTAATTATTAAAATAATATATTAATTTAATTTTTAAATGTGTAAAAGTAAGATAATATCATTTTGTCGTTAATTTTGTTAAACCATTTTATTATTAATAAGATAACTAAAATTACTAGTTGAGAATCACTGCAAACACGATATTCGTGATCAGTGGATGAATTATGAGCCGTTGTTGATGATAAAACAAAGCACATGTGTCACGTGTAGAATACAAAAGAAGCTCGATCCCAATTTTTTCTTTATTCTTACAGTTTAAGCAATGCAAATGCACGCCACATCCAACATCGATAATTTAGCATGAAAAGCCAATTTCGTAAAAAATGATGCCAACGTCTGAAGAGTGAAGATATTGATTGGTATTGAACAAAATAAATCATTTCCGAGTTAAAATTGAATATGATGATATTTTATTTAAACTTATATATATTTATAAACATGAAATAAACTTTTTCAAATATGTCTATAAGAGGTGCAAAAATTTACATGTAACATATGTCGGTGTCAACTTTTAAAAATTCCAAATGTGTTGAAAGATGCATTAAAATGCATTCGCCTTGTCTATTTTATTTTTTAAAATATCATGCTTCGAATTAAAATTTAAAGTTGATTTAAGAAGTGTTGGCAAATGATCAAAATTTCAGGTCATGGTTCAAGATCGAAATCAAAGAAATCAGAAATAGAGGAGGCTAACTAGTTAAGTATCAAAGGAAACAAATTTGATGCAAAAGTCCAAATCAAAGAGAAATTGTTAGTAGTTATTATTAACAAATAGATTGACACAATGTACGAATCGTGTGAAGCCCTTGTATACGTGTTTATGAAGATTTATACGAAAAAAAAATAAAGGCGTCGAGTTTATAAATAAGACTCTTGTATTTCATTTTTAGTTAATAAAACACTTACACCAAGCACTTTGTAACATCTATGGCACCTCATGCATTATTAGTTATAGGTTCAATGAGTTAATTGTATATTTTCAACCACTGGTGGATCCATGTATTATTGTGTGGGCCAATTGTCCCACAATATTTTTTTTTTTGTATATATGTAATAAAAAATTTGTTTGCCCCATAAAAAATTAGGTATTGTTTCCATAATATGACTTTTTTAAAATAAATAAAAATGTAAGGAATTAAAAAAAAGAACTAAATGATATTATTTTATTATTTTATTCTTTTAAATTTTTATAGTATTGAGAATTAAAAAATCATATAATATTTTCAAAGTATGAAAATATGTAGAGAACAATTACAATTTACATAAACTAAAGCATTTTGAATTTTCTTTTGTCACAACTTTGTATTTTGTAAAATTAAAGTTTGTGATTTTTTTTGTTTGTAAAAATATTAAAAACTATTTCTTGTAAGATTTTATGTCTTATGAGAGCTATATAACTTATCAAGGTGATGAATAATTAATGTTTACAAAATTATTTGTAAATGAGCCATAAACTTAAATGCAGTGGTTTCTGAAAATAATTACTATTTGACTAAAATAATAATTTTAAATAGGTTAATATTCACTAACATAAAAGAAAGTCTCTTTCTAATAGAAATAAGAGTCAAGAAAGTAAAATTTTATTTTCCTTCTCTTTCAAAGAAATCAAGACACAAAGAGAGATTTATTAGAAATCTTAGAGCAGAAAAAGATAAACATTGTCTTTTACTAGTTGTGTGTATGTTTCTAAGATCATGTTTAGTTTTGTATTATTAAGATTCATTTAAAAAATCCATAAAACTTATATTTCTTGTCCTCACTAAAATTCTTTTTTGTTTCTAACAATTTCTTTTAATATAGTCTTTATATTTCAACTCACTAGGATCAGTGTAATGAGAAAGTTTAGATAGATACATGAAAACTTAGTTTAATTTTAATTGTCATTATTCATTATTTTGAAACAAACAGTAAAAATAGGTTAATACAAGGTAGGGGAAAAATGTAATATAATCAGAAAAGAGGGTTGCAATTTACTACTAACATTACATTGTTATTGAACCCACTATAAGAAATTATGCTAGTTACTCAAAACAGTGTATCTTGCACTTTACAAGATTCAATTACGTTCAATTGTAATAGTACAAGTGCATTTTTATTTCATTAATTTTTTTGGAAAAAACAAAAGTGATGATCAAAATAAATAAATAATCAACGAACGCTATTAAACGAAAAAGTTAATATAATATATTCACGAAATAATATAAAAGTTTAATTTGACATATTATTATGATAAATAATTATTTTTAAAAACAACAATGATGATATAAAAATCTTGATATTATTACTAGGGAGGGGCAAATGAGGTACTTTATGGCTCATTGTTTATAAAATAATTGAAGTTGTGTGATAACGAGACAATTAAGTATGTTGTTCGTGTTTGAGAGTGATATTTTTATTTTTTTCAAATAAGTAGTAATAGAAAAAAATAATTGAGGATAGATTGAGAATAATAAATGTATACAATAAATAAGATAATTATTATAATAGTTAAAAATAATTAAATCTTAAAAATAATTAAAACAATAGGTATACCGAGAAAAGAAAAAAAAGAAAAATCCAAGTTAGTGGTGATAGAATGTGTGAGTGCGAGTGTGATTTCATACGTCGTAAGTCTCAGAGCCACTCAATGGTTACTGGTGGGTTGGACCACTTGCAATTAAGGGGGGACCATCCAATTGGAGATGAAGCACGCGCCTTCAATAGTGAATAGTGAATAGTGAATAGTGAATACGTGATGAGGTGGACAATGCAGTGAAGTGGGGACCATACTCAAGTTTTTCTTCAGAAACATACATAAGAGAGAGAATGGTCCCACCCTATATTAGTGGACCCTACTTTTTTTTTTTTTCATATACGGCCCCACCTTTCGGGAAAATTGTTCGGTGTTCGCGCCAATTTGTCCTACTACTATAACATAAATCTTATGGTCCCCCCTTCTCTCTTTTCTTTTTCTTTTACCTTTCAATTTTATAAAAGATTATTTTTTAATAAACAAATATTTCTCAATGATATAATATATTAAAAGAATTTATTCTTAAAAATTCTTTTTTTTACTTGTGAAATAAATATTTGATACTCGGTTTCATCAAATACATATTTTAATTTATATCATTAGATTTCTTTTGTTAGGAAATAATATGGCAGTGATATTATATTAAGTAATAATGATTTATTTTTTTAGTTATTAATTGATAAAATTTACCCAATGACAGATTCAAAACATGTATTTCAGTAGAAAACATATTAGCAAAATTTGTCGAAAGTTTAGCGATTGATTAAATTTTTGTTTATGGACTACAAAATTTAACAGAAAAAAGTTAAGTTAATTTTTTGTTCAAAAATTAAAAAACAAATTTTGAAAAAATTTAGAAACTAAAATCATAATTTTTTTGTGAATAAATAAAATCTTAGTTAATCCAAAATATTAAAAATAAGAAATGGTGATTTTTCGATAAGAAAAGTTTAAACTAAAAGTAGTACTATTAGAAAATTATAAGAGAAAAATATTTATTTACTGATAATGTAACTGTGAGCGAGTGCATGAGTATTAAACTTATATTATAATCAATAAATATTTCATCAAAGATTATCTACAAAAAAAGAAACATAAAAACACGTACCAAACGATAAATTACAATGATTAATAGCGAGTCCTGTATTGCTTTTTCCCTTTTTGACTCTGTTCGTAATAGTATACTTGCAGAGCTATCGTCACGAGTTAAAGTACGATTTGAGTGTTCTTACGTGATTTACTTGGAGATGTCTGAATTTGTATTCGGATTAAAATGCATATGAATGTCTAATGTTTAATTTTACTTGAGAGAAAGAATAGGAGAAAATTCAATCATTTCTATGGCCGCAGCTCAACTAGCAACATATATTAAAATTGTGTGAATTGATTTAGGTTTAATTTCTGTATAATATATTGTTGAAAAAAATAATAAAATTTTAATTGTGATTAATTTTTAAATTGAGAGCTAATTTTATAATCAATTCAAAAAATTAAAACTTGTATAAATATCTCAAAATTTCACTAAAGAGGCAAAGATACTACAGTAATTACAAGAAAATAAAATATGAAAAAAGATAGGAAAAATGAAAAGTATTAAATAACTGTTTGTAATATATTAATATTCTTAATATACAATTGCATGAAATAATTAAAAGGAATTGTGATTCGTAATAATTTTATTTGATCAAAACTAAATTATCTTCAATAAAATATACATATACTATTATTCATAATATAGAGAGAGATAAATAGATAGCTATTGTTAGCCGTTACCCTTACGTAATATTTAAGTTGGGAGCAATTGTTATAAAAAAATATCTTGCCTACGACACTTTAGACAATATAAGAAGTAAATTTGATCGTAATTATAAGTTGTTAGACTAAATAATAAATTTAAAGTATATTTGAACATGTGACAACATTATGCTTCTAGGAAAATGGACACCAAAGATTTTTCCCCGCCAATGATGTCTATATATCTAGAGATATATTTTTATAAATAACTCTTTCTTTTATATGTATTCACCTAATAATAACTAACTTGATTGTTAGTTTTTACAAATCAAAACTATCTCAGTGTGAAATTCTTCATGTCATTATAATAACATCTTATCACAACAAATAACGAGAATTGTGCTACTGGTTAATATTTTTTTATTTTCTAATTTAAATTAATAACTTTAATTTTCAAATGTTTTATTTCTTTTTAATTTACTTTCATGTAAACTAAACAATCTTATTTTCTAGTTTCTTCCTTTCTTTTCATTTTTCATACTTTTTTTTTCTTTTCCCACCACCAAATACAATGCTAAGTTTAAAAAGCATTGGACAAAAAGAGAAGTACGACCGTACGGAGAAATCTACGTTGGAGTGAGGATATGTATCTTTTCATTTTAATAAAATTATTAATATTTGTTTAAAAATATTATATTTTATATTTTTTATTTTATATTTTATATCTCTTAATTTTATATATTTAAATTTTTTTACGAGTTTATGTGTAAGAGTAACTAAATGTATCGTCTTATTTTAATAAAATGCACATATTTATCTTAAAATTGTATATTTTATATCTTTTATTTTCGTATTTAAATATAATAATAATAATTTTTTTATTTTTTTAAATAAATTACCTAACTTGGGTCCTCACTTGAGACGATAGATGGCGTTGCCAATCTCTGATTCGTCAGTTGTCATGTTTGGACTATAGAGCTTGCTAAACTGAGTGTCGATATACTGTAGTTTCCACCGACCCCAGTCATATGTACGGCACGGCAACATCCAAAACGGTCGGCAATCTTTGTTCTGTTACGCAGCATCGTTTCATAACAATCATTCGATTCATGTCTAATTTTACTCAAATAAGGTGAAACTAATTCCAAGTTTATTCTATCTTGTTGCTGTGCCAAATTAGCATTTAGCTCACAGATCCATTAGCTGTCCATTTCCTAAATAGTTAAGTCGTTAAACATGTTAGACAGGAGTTTAAACTATTATTTTTTTTAATATTTATCCTTATTTACACACTTAATTTTCTTATTGTTTATTTCTTTCAACCCACCTTCTTTAATTCCTATTTTTTCTTTTTTTAATTATCAATAGTTAAAAAAAGTATATTACAATTTATATTGTTTATTCTAACTTTAAAATATAATTTAGATATTTAAAAATATTTATTCATTATAAGCTTTAATTATATAGAAATAATTTTTTGTTGTTTACTATATAATGATTAAAATACTAGTTTCTGTGAAGTAAAAATATAGGTGGCATCTCTTTTAGATGTAGGGTTTCTTTATTTAAGCTTATGATTTTTTTTTAATAAAATAGACATTTTTATCTTATTTTTAATGTGTTTGTTTAAACAGTTTTTTTGAAAAGTAATTTTAGGCTTCTTTATTTTAAGAAATAACTCCTACCTGCGTTTTAAAAATCAGTTTTAAAATTATTTTTTAGAATCACTTTTTTTAAGGGGGATTCTATGATTTCTATGACGTTGAAATGTAAGGGCACACGTGTGAAGTACGGAGAATTATTGTTCCACCTACAACATGTTTTTATATGCAAAAAACGAATACATGATTGTTAGGACTTAGTTATTGATTGTAACTATTTTTTTTAGAAAAAGGTATTATTTATAACATGCATAATTGTACTTTTAGATCTTACTTACCAAAAAATAGTTTTACTTTTAGATCCTAAGTTTGAATTTAATGACATTGTAATCTTTTAATTTAATTAAGGTTTTATATTTTAAAATAAGATATTTTTAGTACTACTATTTTTATTTCAAAAATTTAAATTCTCACTTTTTACTTTATTATTTTTATAAATTGAATATATCAAATTACTTCTCCAAATCTTTCCTTCACCAAATCTTAATACCATATTTTCTAAAATCCTTCAATTTTATCACTTTTT
>PYAF01001757.1:462494-482793 GCA_007407185.1 Glycine tomentella
TTTGCTTTTGTTTTGTAAAGTGTTGTCGAACAAAACTAAATTATTTCTCTTCTATTTGCTTTGCACTCAAATTTTACTAATAAATTTTCTTTCCTTATAAAAAAAAAGAGTTTAATATTTATGTACTAATGGTATAAAATAATTTTATATAGTCATTTAATCATAAATTATTATTTTAAAATTATTTTAAGATAATTATTTTAAAAATTAAAAAATTTATAATACATTGTGATTAAATGATTGTGTAAATTTTTTTTTTACTCTATCAACATATAACTTCTTTCTAAAAAAAACAATAATGCATGCCACTTTCAATTCATACGAAAGTATCAATAGAAATACAATATAAAACTCATTCACATTTTCTTACTTGACAGTTTAGGTTTTTTAAGGATAGTTGATTCATGACATGATATATCAAGGTCCGTGATCAAATAATTTAGAATTCATTCGATGGAATAATTGATATTTGATAAAATTAAAAGATCGGGATAAGGTAATAATGTTTGGAACCTAATTAATTAGTATTGTCCCATGATATAGTGTGGCATAATTACAAAAATAACCAAGGCCCCCCTCTTCCCACCATATCATGTTCCTTTGCCCCCCTTCACCTGCCCCTAAATTAGGCTTTCCTCAACTGAACTCCAGGACCACAAAAGCACTTACTAGCACTGTTTCCTTCCCTGGACCACTTTTTTCACCCTACTCAATCTTTTCTCTTCAATTGGCTTTCCTCGCATAAGATGCTGCATGGATAAAACCAGCAACCCATAATATAAAAAACATAATAAATCAATGTGAAAGTGAATAACACAAATATGAGTATATATAGTTGCCTCCACAACAAGGATCGAATTAGTTACACGCTCCAACTGAAGGCGCGTGTGAAAATAGCATATAACATATAGGATATAAGAGTGAAGCTATATATATATGTAAAAAATGTGAATAGTAACACCAATCAGAATAGGTAAGGGGGCAATGTGTCCCCACCAAGGTAATGTAGGTGATATGATAGATGAGGAAAAAAAGAGCATCAGAGACGTATATATATTTGATAATATGAGCAAGCGTGCATTCAGACTACACAGATGTATCATATTCATATTCATATATATATGGTCGACGGAATTCACTGTTTTATTTTCTTACTTTCAAACTTGTTTCTGTTTTTGTGTGGTTTGTTGGAACTTCAGCAATTTTGATGCGAGCGTGTTGTATGCTTCCTTCCTTCACGTCTTGTCACACCAATCTGCTCTTTTTTATTTTTTGGTTGATTGTGGGTTGCTATTGATTGATGAAACTGAGAAAAAAGTCGGAATCAAATATAATAAACGTTATGAGAGAGAGAAATGGGGGGTGGGTGGTAAAGTGAAGACTTGGTTAGGGTTAAGTTGTTGAACGTTTCTGTCATTTGTAATTACCAGGAGGATGTTTGGATTTTCGTTCAACATATGATCCACCAAATTTAAAATTATTGAATTGCTTAATTTAAATTTTAAATTATTATTAGGATTTGTTATTTTGTAACAATTTTTTTTTTATATTTAAATAGGAAAACAGTAAAATTTTAACAAAAATATATGAAAAATATATGAAAAAGATGGGAAGAATGAATGAAAACAGTAATTTAGTCGTATCTCAATTTTAACAAAAATAAATTTAATGATTTACAAATTTTATTTTGTAAAATAAATTTTTTGAATGTTTTTGAAAATTTAATTTTGTTCAAAAGTTCGTTTGCAACAATAAAATAAATATGCATTAATTTGGAGGGTTTGTTAATCACATTCTTGCCCCTTCAAAAGAAAAAAATGTAGGGTTTTCTCTTTTCTAGTAGTTTTGGAGCTTAAATTTGACAATTCAAGGTCAGGAAAGAACATTGGCTTGTCTTGATCAGCTTCCATACTTTTGAATATCTATTCAATGTCCTTGATAAAAACTTGAGTATTATCTTTTCAGTTTAATTTTAATACATCATTAATGTAAACCTTTTTACATCACCAATTAATTTAAAATTACTATAGAGAATATTTTTAAAATAATTATAAGAACTTAATAATTTTTAATTATATAACAATTTATAATTACAGGATAGTGTAAAGTCAGTCAGTATATTATAATTATTTTTTAAACTGGTAATGAAACAATACATGCATATATATTGGCCATTGGCTTGTATAACTTTTAGAAGAAGAAAAAATAATATGGTTTTTTTCCCAACTGTTCAGATATTATTGGACATATAATTAGTCAATATTATATACGGATGTTAGTGGTTTACACCATTACAATTTATGACCTTTCGATCATTCTTATGGCAAATCAATTTACGTATATGTGAAAGTAACTGGTCAATGTGAAAAGGATATTCTAACAGGGTCCATGCATGTGGGCAGAGTAGGTTGGTGACATGATATAAACTATAAATTTATGAAATAAAAAATATGTATACATGTAGGTTAAAAGAAGAGAAAGGTCAATGTGAAATTGCGCTGATTCCTCATTTGTATAAGCAACTAGAATAGGACGAAAAATCGATGGTTGAGGAAACCGTTTAAATCCTCTTTATACTTAAGGTTTCCTGCTATACTAATTACTAACGAGCCATTTATTCTAGTTCTAGGGTCAATTTGACATTCAATCACTTTCACGTTTCAAGTATGTGCCGAAGTACCATATTATAATTTCTTATATTCTTTTGGGTCACTTTCCTTATTCTGTTTTGGTTACAAAGACCTGTTTCCCTTCTCCCAACCGCGGTACAAAGAGATTTACCTAATTTCCAATGCCATCTGCCCCCACCTCTAAGGTCCCTCTCCTCTCCTTATTTTAATCTAACCTCATATGTCAATAAGAAAAGGAAGCAGAAGATGTATTTGCAAAAAAATAAAAAGGCACAAGCTAACCGAAAATTGAAAATTTAGTCTATTAAATTAAAAATATTTGATAAAATTAGATTTCAAATTATAGTTTCTAAGTGTCAAATAATATAAACAATGCATAAGAATAATTCTAACAAGCATTTGAAGATGAAAATAGAAATAAAAAGTCTAAAAGTTTATACATTCGAATGCTACATGAAATAGTATTTCAAAAAAACCCCAACACTACAAGCTCTTGAAATAAACTCAATTTCCAACAAAGTTTAATTTAGTTAATCAAATTTTTAAGCTAGTTAAATAAGTTACAAACTAACAAGAAAATCTTGTTAACTGCACCCTAAAACGAGGAAATTATAGACAACTAGGTTTTGTAGCACAAGAATTCATGAGCTATTATGGGTAGGCTTCAAAACAGTGAAACGCACTGACTCATTCTGTAATTTCTTTTTGTTGATATCAACTAAAAAATGTTGTTGGACTAGAGTTGGGCCCAATAAGGGCCCAAATGGATTGTCTTTGTAATATTAACTACACATTTTTTAACACCCTTTTTATTATTAACTAAAATTTATTAAAAATTATAATATTTTGTGAGTGTCACTTCTTATTTTATAACTTTGTAATTTTTATGTATTATAAATAATGTATTAGAGAATAAGTTATTATCACCCCTCTTATCTACATTAGTTACCAAGGATAATGACATGGTTATAAGAACTAGGGTGTGGGAAGGTTTTATTTTTGTCCTTACTCGACCTAAAACTTAATAAGGCTAGTTTTTTCAATCAGGCCTCGACTCGATCAAGACCCAGTTGTGCAACCCTAATCACGTTCCATCAACAGTGCAAGAAGAGCCCACATTTGTGATTTGGGACAATCGCCGATTCAATTGTTTCTGGAGGGTTATTCATCTCCCCTGAAAGGAGGTAACACCGTGATCGTGGAAATCGTGAAGGGAGAGAAGAAGGGAACGTAAGAGGGAGATGAGAAAAAAAACGTAAGATAGAGAGAAGGGCACGTCATTTACTAGAACTTGGGGTTTTTAATCTCAGCCCTGTGTTACACACACACACACAGGCTCCTCCTCGAAGAGGCGCGCATTGGAGGGAACATCATCATCGCGCTTGGTGGAGTCCTCGGGTAGTTCCGCATGCGTGGTTGGTTTGGTGGGTTCGGCAACAGTAGCGCGCTCGACAGGAAGGTTGTCCTCTTTGAAGCCTCCAATCATTGGTGTGATCTGAATCTCGCAGTGGTAAGAGTTGGTTGTAGCCTTTGAGGTTTATCACGTTGTTCAAGATATCGTTTGGGGAAAGAGGCTCAATGCAAAAATGGCAACTGAAAAAGGCCTTGTGTCATTTAAGATCAGAGAGGCGAAAGGCGTAGGTTCGATGCTTTGACGATGAACGAAGAGTAGAGTGGATCCCTCCAACTCGGTAAGAGCGAGCTATCCCCCAGGAGATCAGAGATTCTGGTGTGTGGCCGCCGGGAAGAGGGTAACTTAAGTCTCATCTAGAATTTACTAGATCTTATATGGAGAAAATCCAAGTTTCATATCGACTAAAAAAAATATAATATATAAGTAGAGGATAATCTTGATGTTATGAGCTGATTTTTGGAGTTAAAGTTAGGTTCAAATCCCCTTGTAAGATGTAACCCTAAAACTGATCATTAATTGTATAAAGGCCCATGTTAAAGGATGAATGGACGGAAATCATATGATGAAAGTCTTGAGTTACTTGGCATACAATTGGTGTAGTACAAAATCATTTTTATTTTATACATGTATACATAAATCCAATTAAAAATAAATTTAAGTTAAACGAGTCCGAAATTTCAATTAAACATTTTTAGTAGTAGTAACTGGGAGTCCGTCCATTTGAAGCAGCACGCCACATTGTTCTCATTCATTTTTTAATTATTTTGTACTCTTAATTTTTTAATAGGGAATTTTGTATAAGATTGCAAGTTACTTAGTTATTGCATTTGTCTGTATTTTTACTTTCTGTTTCTTTTAAAACCTACACATTTGTATAGATGACAAAATAATCAATGGAAGAAAAAGAGAGAAAGGAAAATTGAAGCAATATTACTAATACGATAGGTTTTAATTAGTAGTTGGCTTCGACAACACTCTCTAAATTAGCCAATTAGGAGTCTACTAATGCCGCAGACAAAAAAATAAAATAAAGGAGTCTACTAATTCCACTCTGAGGGCCTGACTCCTGCGAGGTACAAGTAGGCTTTTTTTACGTTTTAGGCACAATTATGTTAAAACATTACCAAAATAGATAATTTTTTTAAATGTCTTAAAACAACTTTAAATAAAAAATTATGTTTTGAAACACTAACTATATTTATTTTTAATTTAAGTTAAAAAATCATATTTTAAAAATGATCGTGTGAATTTTTATTATTTGGAGTTCTATTTAAAAATTACAATTTTTTAATTTAAATTTAAATTAAGAACGGGTTTCTCCTTCTAGTCAATCAAATAGTAATATTATTATAATCAAATCTATTCCCCCGGTTAAAATATCGAGAAAAAGGTTGATGTACTAATAATATCTAATTACAATGTATGATAATTTTTTTTATTTTTATAATAATTATATTAAAAGTTATACTACTAATAAATAGTGATTGAATAATTTTATATTATCAATATATCACTGTTAAACTCAAAATTTATTCAACCATGATTTTATAAATGAAAGGAAATTGGCTTTACGGTAAATATCTTGTTTGGAAAGTTTATATTTAATTCTTATTATTAGATTTTGTCTTGAACAATAATATATGTCGTATTTCATTATACAATTTTATTTTATCTTCTAAAAATTAAAGTTGTGTCACTATATACAGCTTCTTTAAAATAAAATAAATCTATGTTTAGAAAGAAAGAAAAAAAAACAAAAAATATGTTAGGATTTAATTCACGACTTTCTTTAAAATCATGAATTAAAATGTGACTTAAACAAAATAAAAAATATAAAGTCATGTTTTAAAACATAATTTCTTTCAAAGTTGTGTTTGTAAAACATGACTTATCCATTTGTTTAATTTTTTTTAAACTTATCCATTTTGATAATTATCATGTGTAAAAAAACCGGTACAAGATTCAAAACCACACACTTAGATTTGATTATTATGAAAGCCTTTATTCTATCTCTTTAATCAAATAAAAAAGTAGTTTTTCTTTTATTGGTCTATATATAACTCATTTTCACTCCAACTTTTGCATCTGGGCAGTTAAGTAAGGCCCTCCTAGTTAAGAGTTAGAGATTAGCATTAATCAAATTTTATGATATTTCACAATATTGATTCAGCTGGTTTAAATTTTTAAAAGTAATTTTTAAAAAAAGTGATTTAAAAAAAGTATTAAGTTACACATTAGCATTAATCAACTTCTGTCCTTTTAGTACGAACTATTTTTATTTTGGTGCTATTTTAGTACAAAATGTACACATAGAACTCTTACCAGGTAGCATCTCTCACGAATCACGAGAGAGAAGCATAATAGGCACATGTTTGTTGAGCAATTTTAGATTAGATGCAAGCTTCCACTACTTGGGCTCTTTTCCTATAATATATTTCTTGGAAAAATGTACAGGTTTGAAGTCCTCTTTCCTGGAAATTGCTTACATGCAAAGTACTACATATCTTCTCATGCTTGGCCGTAAGCTTTTGTGAGTTAGTTTGTAGAGGGGCCCATAAAAACTGTGCAGAGAACATATGAAAATCAGGCCCCTTCAAAAAGATTTGCCAGCCAAAAACCAATAAAAATTTTTTGTAAACGGCAAAAAGAAATGAAAACAAAACTTATACTGCAAGAGGATCATCAGCAATGAGCACGTTATTCTTAACCGACACAAGGAACATTGTCTGCAGTATTAGCACAGTTTCTTAAAATTAAGAGGTGTTTTACCTGTTTCTTTAAGTTCTAATATATATATATATATATATATATATATATATATATATAAATAAATTAAATATATAAAGATCTAACCTCAGTTAGCAGTCCTATGCACACAGTAGGGACCACCAGAGCTATGTCCAAATGGTGTATTCGGTGTATGCTTTTAGAATAATAAAAAAACATTTTATTATTTTAAACATCTTTCCATATCTCTTGTTTTTTTAATCTATCTTTTCCTATTTTATCATAAATCCTATTATACTTATAATTTTTTTTTCTCTATCTCTAAAGTGTCAAATAACATTTTTGATGCTTTTATCCCTATTGCACTGTCCATTGTTTTGACATGGAGGGCGAGTCATTTATCAAATAGAATAATACACACATGGTGCCAGGATCTTGTGTTTCACCAGTCACCACGAGGATAAGAGAATCTAGTAAATCATGGCAGTGCCAAAAGATCCAACAAAAAACCATATGACGTGGACCGACAGGTTCTATTTGTCCCTTCATCTTCCACAGGGGCATGATTCACAAAACACATTCTCAAACCAAGAAAAACATCATATACATTTTATCCAAGAGGTGACACACGAACTTGCTTGTAGATAAAAAGAAATGAAGGAGCCACAGATGGAAATTGATAAATAAAAATATAAAATTCTATATTAATTTTAGATTTTAGATAACCTTAAGGGAATCCAAGAGCTTTTTTAACCCACAAAAGAATGGTCCACCTGACATGATCGAAGAATTCCGAAATCGGAAAGGTTTTTAAGAAATCTCGGAATCGAAGGAACCTGCAACCTTAGCATATCTCTCTACTCTACAGCATAATGGATAGAACTACCCAAGAAAATTTTCCCGTATATATGACTACCAATTTCTTTTCCATTCATAAGAAACGTTAATAGTGCACCCACCACGTTTTCCATTGGTTTTCTATTGGACAGAGCCTTCAAAATGCTCTCTTGGCCTGTACATTGTTTAGATTTGTATCCCCAACACATAGTAAGAGAGAAAGGTCGTCTCAACTCATTCCACATGGATCGTCAGTGCAAGAAACATCCTCGGACGGCATCATATTTAGATCTGGTATCAAGAAAAAACTTTCCCCGGTGGTTGATTCTATCCTGTTTGGCCTAGATTCTGATGCATGTGAATGAGTATCATCTTGAATGGGACGTATGAGGGCCTCCGAAGATACTACTATTCTCTGATGGGGTTGACCAGCAAGCACACACTGCGGTTCAACAGATGTTGAACTTGGATTGTTCTGATGATATTTTGATCCCACATCAAGCTGAAAATACCAAAAATAAAAATGAGGTAAGCAAGAAACGAAATGGACATCTCTAAAACTAACCAACAAAAACGGTGATTCACTATGTCAAAGGAAATATGAATATACCTTCATTCTCTTCAGACTCTCATTTTTAGCTCTCTGTGCCTCAAAATTTGCATTTACAGTTGCTATTTCCTGCAAAACAAGGGTGATATTAATATTCATGCATGTGCATCTTAATATATGTCTCTAAATTATAGTACACTTCACATTTTTTAAGTAAGACCAGAAAGATACCTTTTTCAGATATATGCTTTCCTTTAGAAGGGAGCTCTCCTCTTCCTTTAACTCTGCAAAGGTCTACAAAATGACAAAAAGAATCATGATTAACACTCACATATAGGCAAAGAAAGGCCATTGCCTGTCTCAGAGATCATTCACCAAAATGTTTGAAATTTTTTGAAGTAAAAGAATAAAGTAGCTTGATTACTAGAAGCAAAGAGAGTGTAACTCTACCTTTTTTCTTCTGCATCTCTTGGTAGAAGCAGAGTTGCCAGTGTATCCACTTGTAGCAGTAGCCTAAAAATTTGTTTGGGTCATCAAAGATTAGCAAAATAATGACATGAGATGTGAAAGAATACAAAAATACACAATTTGTAGATAAATCAGATATGAGCAGAGAACAAGCAACCCAAAAGAATAGTAGTAAAAAAAAAGTAGCTTCAGACGGAGTGTCTCAGCATAACACAGCCTACAAAGGTTGCTTGAATGCTAGTTGTTTGCAAGTTGCAACTTAATGAACTTTAATAGTAAGTAATTATTAAAACCAAGTACTGGCTCCGCCTGATTAGCAGTGCATCTGTATGTGCAATGGGACACACGTCTGAGGTAAATGACAACGAGAATTGGCCATATACTCTCACCCAACTTCAGGCCCACGTATAGCCCAATGGTTGAAATAACAACAACTTGATTATTATCATCGCCGAGTACGACTCACTTCAAACTACGTCGTCGTAAGCACGCGACAGCACGTGATTTTGGAATGGTCACATGACTACTAAGATCACAGGACCAAGCCCTTTAATTTAATTAAGATTATCTCCTTCTTTTCTTACAAGTCAATTAAGAAAAACAAAATGAGGCACAGCATGGTGCACGCCCCCGAGTGGAGTGCGTGGTGCTTGTCTCGTCTCATCCCCATTTCCCAACCAACCGAATCCTAATGTTTCTAATGTTTAGGATTTTAGTTTCCCATATAAGCTACCAACTTTAACTACCCTCACTGTCACCCCCGTGACACTGATACCCCATACACCTCATTATGCATTTATGCTACAGTGCCGCGGTGTTATGACTGTCTATCACATCTCAACACGAGAAACCCCCCCTTCCGTACCAACACCTCTCTCTCTACCTCTCTTGTCACACCCAAAACCAATTCTAATTTTAATTCAAAAGCATTAATTTTGCCCATTTATTAAATAAAAAGTAACGGTACGTATAATAAAGAGAGAAGTAAATTCCCCAACCCAGGCCCAGAAGCGATTCAGCGAACTCAAGAACTTAGGACACTAACTTCAACGAATCGAAGGCCCGTCATCATCTATCCATAACATAAACAAGCAAACCTTACAAATCCACAGTCGGTTCGATCTTTTCTGAACTGTACCCATCCCCATCTAAATCACGGGGCCCCACAAACCCACGATTTTATTGACCAAAACACCCACGCTCCCCACTGCCAATTATTTTAACGACTTTCGTCGAAACTAAATATAAAAGATCCGTGACTCTTATCTCGGTTATCGCTGCCGGGAAAATTGGTGGAAATTGTCAAATTATTGTTTTTTGTTTTTTCACCTTGACAACAGAAAAAGTGGTGTCAGCGGAATGTTAGTTGGACCTAGGAAGGGCGTTTTCGTCAATTAATCCAGAACATAGAATGACAGGCCAAACAAAAACAGGCGAGAACAAAACGCTGAGCCTTTCTTCCACTTCTGACCTAACGCCCCCACAAACATCACAGGGCATTTCCGTCACCACAATTTCATAACGAAAAAAAAAAAAAAAACTCATTCAACCCCAAAGAAACAAATTTACAAGATAAACTAACCTCCATAAGGAGAACTAATTAGCAAGTGAGATCTAATTTTAAAAAAAAAGTAAGAATGGAGAAATTGACATATTTGCCCGTGATGTCAGCGGAAAATCGAAAACGATGCGCGATTGGAAAAGGAGAAAAACAGTTAAAACTTAAAAAACACCATTGGCCTAGGGCCTGTGAAAGGGCAAAATTGTCAGGAAAAAAAGCAAACGTCATTCGGAAGGCAAGAATGTTTCGTGACGCACGCCAAGCCATTTGAACCGCCCCGAAATACCACAGTTCTCCGACAGTGGACAGAGTTGCGCGAGGTTCGTACTTCGGAAGGGTATTTCGGTGAAAAAACCAAACTCTGACGCAAACAACATAGATCGAGAGAGAGAGAGAGAGAGAGAGAATGAGAGGAAGGAAACCTTAGATATGGCGGCGTGGTGGTGGTGGTGGTGGTGGCGGCTGGAGTCTTCGTAACTGTCGGCGCCGGCGCTCCAAGAGAGTGGCGTGGTGGGGCTGCATCTGGTTGAAACGGCGGCGTCGCAGTGAGAGACGGCGGCGGAAAGCCTTGATCTTGAGCGCGGCTGCTTGACACCCCAGGAGAAAGGTATAAGCTGGTGGTGAGATTTGTGTGAAACGGTACCTTGCCTGAGGCGTAGCAGAAGCTCCACAACGGCGGTGTCGTCCGCCATCGCCGCTCGCACCCACTCGTCTTCGTTCACCATCTTTGCCGTTCAACGCTCATCAAAGGGAAACAATCTAGCGTGAATATTGGAGAGAGAGAGAGAGAGAAAGAAAGAAAGAGGTGGCGGAGGTATTGGAGGAAAAGATGAAGAGTGGGGGAAGGATAGGTTTATAAATGATTTTAATATTAATGATAAAAATAAAAATAAAAATAGAAAAAGAGAGAGGGGGTGAGGATATTGTGTGGCGGTGAGGAAGGAGGAAGGTGGAGTAGATTCGAGTTATTCTTGGTTCGTCGTTCTTAGTTAAAAAGCAAGGTAGTAGGGTCTCACTCTCTTTTCCAGCCCTCGACCCCACCTACTCACATTTGGCCTATGTTTTTTTTTAAATTCCTTTCCTTATTAGTATCACCCATTGCAATCTTCAAATCATCAAAATCTAATTTACGGATGTCATCCTTGATAAATCCTAAAAAATATATTAGAATTTTGTATTTTTTAATCATAAAAAATTTGGATAAATTGGATTCGAGAACTCCCAGCATGATGATAACAAATATTAAAACTTAAAAAATATTTAAATAATTATTATATATCATTTATCATTAAAATTCTTACATCAGCAACCAAAATTAAACTTAAAATCTTTTGAGAGTTTATTTTTTATTATCTTATCATTTCTTAAAAAACTAAATTCTTCTATAATTTTTTTTAGAATTATCAATAACTTCCTCATCTGACAAAAATTACATGTTTATTTTATAAATTATGACATGAATTCCAAATTCATAAATATGGATATAAGAAAAAAAGGAAATCAAATATTTGTATATGGAATAAAATCGAGAGAGATAAATTAATTTCAATATTTAACGGTTAGACAAAAATACTCAATGTTAAGAAAACAATCTAAAAGATAGTTTTTATTCAATCTTATATTAGTGGCAATGTTTAAATTTATGAGTAAAATGTATTTTAATCCCTCTAAGTATTTCAAAAACCCATTTTATTCTCAATAAAATCTTAATCCTTGAATTAACTTATTTTGTTTATTTGCTTTTAGTATTTTGGACGACCCCATCTTTTGTGAGAAATATCATTTCAAAGACTCAGTATAAGTTATTCCTCCTCCTCTACTCAGGGTGCATTGAATTCATCGTGAATTGTTGAGTTTGTCTCGACTCGACAAGGTTTTAAATTACTATTAATGAAGATCCTAATCAGAAGAACTCAAAACCTAAGACGTTGTAGACGTCGACCATGGTTTTGAAACTCAAAATACTTGGCAATGCAATCACAATTACGGTTTGAAAATGAAATTTGTTTTAGGAAAAAAAAAAAGGTAAGTTTCAAAATTTACCAATAAAATCTTCATATCAACAATTAAATTCGATTCTATATTGTTGTAAAAGATAATTCTGATCCTTATCAATTAGAGAAACCTTCCTAAATGATTTGGATCGCAATTAAAAGTTTGGCGATAAGAACGACAAGGCACGCAACCCAGGCTCTGATCCTTCCATGAGTTTGGTGAATGAGGTCGTGACCAATATGCATGAACATTGGAGAAAATCAAATACACACAGAAGATGGAAAGTGTTATTGACAAAAAAATAAAAGGAATATGTATGGAAAGTGGTAGCAAAATAGCAAGAACAGAGGAGGGTGGGAAGGAGAAGACAGTTGTTGCTCCCGGATGTGATGTTCAAGGGTTTCTTGTGTGTGTAGGGGGTGGAAGCGGAAGCTAAGCAGGTATATGATTAAGTTATAGTATAGTACACAAATATTTTTCATGATTTTTGTCGGATTATATCTACCTTAAGAAAAAAACTAAAAAATGAGCAGTATGTTCGATTAAGAAGAATGGAAAAAATAAAAGTGTAATAAATTGAAAAAAAAGCAGAAAGAGAACGAAAAGTGAAGTTGTTTGTATGAAGTTCAAACAAATAATTTCACTTTTCACCTCTTTTGATGTAAAAAAAGAAGAAGAAAAAAACTGAAATTTTGAATTAAAATAATTTGATAGATAAAAAATAAATTAAAACAAAAAATTAAGTATTTATACAGCTCCCATTTTACTCCATTTATATGCATTTTTTGGCTACATTTTTTAAAAAATTGAACAGAGGCATAATTGATTATATGCCTTGTGATATTTTTTTTTAGAAAAACAAGAAACATAATCGATTATCATTATCAATTTTGCCTCAAAAAAACTACGCCTGTTTTTTAATATTAGCGACCACACGTTTGAAAAGGAAAGAATGCAAGCCTCACGAGGACAGTTTTGAAATGTTAACAATGTCACACGTTTTTGTCTCATTTTTTAGGTGAAAGTGATACTCATAAGTCCCCCAGCTCTTTTCACCACTTTCACTGCCCATTTTAGTCCAACCGATCAGCCTTCCACTTTCACTTTCATCTTATTTCATTCTACTAGCCCTTTTCATCGCTCATTTGCAATCCAATCAAACATAGCATAAAAATGTATCTTTAATTTAAAATAAACAAGTTTTTCTTTATCAACATATGATTAGTTCCAATAATTCAAATCTCACATCGGTTAGAGATAATGTCAATCAGAATATATAAGTGAAGAACAATTCTCACTCTTTAAATTAATTTTTGGAGTTGAGTTAGATCAAAAATTCACATTCTAAAAATTGGCACGAGTGAAGTTGAATTTCATTCCTTTAAAAGGTTTTTTAATTTAAAAGATAAATGATTTATTTTCAGTATATAAAATTTATGAATAAATATTTTAAAAATATATAAATTATATTTTAGAGATAATTAATAATTTAAATTATAATATAAGATTATTTTTCCATACAATTGTTTTATCTTTCCTCTTTGCTTAATTGTCTTTTCCCATCATAATTTCATAGTCAATTCATAAGTTTTATACATTTGTAATAGCACAATTACAAATATCTCATTGGATTTAAAATACAAAAACTAAAGTGTTTTTCATCACTCATATGATATTCTCTTATATTTCAAAATCGTTTATATTTTAAGTAGCTTGGTGTGTCAAATGACACCTTATTCTCCTACCACTTCTCCATAATCCTTAAGCATCCCACTGTTAGGAGGACACCATGCAATGAGAGATTGTTATACCTAAGGCTTTGGTTTTCTGATGGAATTTTTGCCTTCTATGTAACTAATTTCAGTTCAAAATTTAATTATACTTAAAAATTTATTATCACTTCCCAAAATATATGTTTCTTATTTTTTTACATTAAAAGATTACTTCTTACACTTTTCAATAAAAAAACTTATTTCAGTCTAAATTATAATTATAATTAATTTAAATACTTGTATCAATTTATATGCAGTGATTTAAAATTAATTAATTTGTTCTATTTTTAAAAATAAAAATACCAATATTAACATTAAATATTTTTTTAAAACACAATTACACATTAAATATTGGAAATTCAAAAGCAAATATTGACAAATATCAAATAAAAATATAAATGTTGCGACACGGGTGAATGATTAGAAAGGAAGAGTGCGTGACAAGCGTTCCTTTCGGCGACTTCAAGCTTCCCTGTCACCATTGGGATTTGCACTAACACCGTTAACTTTTTTTTTTATATTATTATTTTATTTTATCTATTTATTATTTTTGTTGATTTTGTGTAAAATAACTTAGGAGATAATTATAATAAAATAAGAATAATAATATTTTCTTCGGTCTTAGTATAATTTTTTTTACACTTTTTAAAAAATTAGTTAATTTTCTTAAACTATATTTCATTAAAAGTTGATATCAAGTATATAAAAAGTCTTTGATTTATTAAATGAGAGTTATTTTAAAAAATAATAATAAATAAGATAAAATTAGTTAAAATTTGTTTATTTTTAAAATAAAAAATTATTATTTATAGTTGAAATTGAAAGGAGTATTACGTTAACTAAAGTTTTTAGTGTATGAACTTTTTAAAAATTCAATTTTTAATATCTGAAGTTCTAACCAAAAATTTGGTCATTCAAAGTTTTAGGATTCTCTCCCTTACAACTTTTAGTTCATAGAATTAGAGTAATCTCAGCACTTTTTAATTTTCTTTCACTATTACAACTTTTTTCCTGTTGAGATGTTGCATAACGAAGACACTATTTTTATTTTGTAACGTGATGGGTGCGATTTTCCCCTTGTTTCTATTTCGGCCAACACTAGTTTCAGTATCTCACATTTGACAATTGCTTCTGCATCTCCAGACTTGATTCCTGCACCGTAATTTACATTCCAAAAAGACTAATCAATAATTTAAAAATACATTTTGGATTATGCTTTCCATAAGATTAAAAAGGTGCAAGAAGCAAATAAAGAGAGATACAGGAAGCAATTATCCTCACATTTTCTATATAAATCTCATATCACGTTATTGGCACTTGGAATTTACATTTTTCAGTCTGCTAAGTACACCCCTCCCCCCTCTTCTCTTTATATACACCCTTCTAACCCCATTTCTACACCCCTATGTTTATTATTCTGTAAATCTTATTTTTCACCACATCCTTATTATTCTTTTAACCCTATTTTCGAACCCGTTATCTTCACTCCATATTCATTGTTCTTTAAACTCTAATTATATGATACCATGTTTACCACTACGTATACACGACGACACTTCGTTTCAAATGTTTAACTCTAACTTCATCTACTATACGTCTCATATGGTACGTGACCTTCATGCCTCAACTTTCAATTTTGTTTTAGGAAAGTTGCCTGGGTTCAACTTTTAATTTTGGTTCACGTGTTTAGTAATTCAAGGTTCATATGCGTTCGATTTTGTTTTCTTTTATCACTAACAAAAATTACTTTTCAAAATTAGGATATGCTATTCAGAAAGTAATTTTCAGTACCTTTAAATTTTCTTTCACTCTGTTACAACTTTATTTATTTTTTAGTTTTATTTCTATTGATATGCTGCATATCGAGGACACTATGAAACAAACACGGTACTGTAAGAGCTTGTGTTCGAAGAGAGAGGTTAATGGAAGAAAAAGAGGGGCTGATGAAAGGAATGTGGTAAAACAGGGTTTAAAAGAATAATAAACATGGGGTGTAATGTAGAATTAAGGTTAAAAGGGTATAGTTGGTTAAAAAAAATATATGTTGAGAAGGAAGGTGTACTTAGTAAACTAGAAAAAGTAAATAGAAAGAATAAGTTATTTATTGCTCAATGAGACATAAAATAGTGATGAAAATGACAAGTGTATCATATGCAATTGTATCAAGAACTAAAAATTCAGATATGGAACCCACAAGATTAGTTGTATTCCCAAATAAATATTTTATGCTAACAAAGTAATTGAGAAAATAATTAAAATTAACATGATTAATTTGTCAATTATCAATTGCAAGAAAGAAATCAAACAAGCAAGATAAGTGCAAAGAAGTGAATATTCAAGGATTATGATTTCACACGTATCGATCCCTAATCTTAATTCTAATAATGCTCTTAGCCTTAATTACTAATTTTGCAAAATCAATTATTAGTCATTGTCTAATAATGCTCTTAGCCTTAAACAATATTTAATTGATGGTTAATGTATTGATTTAACCAAAGGATGATGATTGACAACAAGGATGATTAGTTGTTTCCTAATCGACATAGATACTATTCAATCAGTTTGATATAAAATACTCTCTTCCCATATTTACCAATTATAAGTAGATGATCATTACTATACAATCGATTAAGTATTAGAATGATCGTTTCTAAATAAAAATTGAAAGTAAAAAAGAGAATCAATTAATCCAAATACATAGAGAGAATCTTATTAAAATAAAAAATTCAAGATAAGTCACATCATAGTCTTTGGATAAGAGAAACGGGTTATTCATAGTCATGAATAAATTAAAAATCCTATAAAAAAACGTAAACATATCTTGAGACAAATTATCAAGAATGATAAGAGAGACGGGTTACTCATAGTCATGAATAAATTAAAAATCCTATAAAAAACGTAAACATATCTTGAGACAAATTATCAAGAATTTTTTAAAAAAAGCAATAACCCCACATAAGTAATTACCTGAAATAGGTCCTTAGGGAAGGATGATGATCGAAGATTGGATGCCTCAGCTAGTATGGGAGGGTCAGGAAGGACTGCAAGTCATCACCGAGGGTATGACCAAGGAACTGCTGCTCAGAGCGATAAACTTTCCAACTGAGATTGGGAGAATGCGCTGCTACTCTCTTTCAATTGTCGATGCTAAACCAAAGAGGGCGTAGATCCGAGGGGAAAAGGATTGAAATCCGGGTGAGAAATCTTCACAATGGTAATCTTTACGTTTCACTGGAGCTAAAAACTTGTTTTTACTTTTTGAAACTATCAAAACATAAAAAGAGTAAATGACATTGTTGGGCCTTGGGTATGAATTATATGCAAGTATATGTGAGTTTATATGTTGACCCAATTGGTTGCTCATGCATGGGTACGTGTAGTCGTGTACGCAAACCAAAAGCTTATGCCCTCTCATTTATGTTTTTGTTGGATTAGCTAAGCATGAATGAGGCTTGGTCACTTAATGAGGTTTCAATACTCTTGTAGGTGCATTTTTTCTCTCTGAACCTGCTAATAGTAATAGCAAGATGCATGGTGCACATGCAATTAAGGAGTTGTAACTGTCTGTAGCGAGTCCACCTTGCAATTTTTTTTTACTTCGGTTTTAGTGATAGAGTTTTCAATATGTGTAATTTTTTATTGGGCTGAGAGCTCTGGTTGCATGCAAAGTGAAGAAATTATTAGTTAATCTCAAACTACATGATCATCATTAAATTTTACATGACATCATCAAATGTTGTTATCTTTTTCCCCATAAAATAACAAACTTAAATAGATATCACATTCATGTTAGAGATCGATAGGGATCACAAATAAGTGATAGTTTTACGCACTTAATAATTTTTCGTGACATCTTGGACTGGTTAGTCTACTCGCAATCTAATTTTCAAAATAATAAAAATAAAAAAGTTGTGATATGGAGTTCGCTAGTTTAATTAGCAAGTTGACTTGATCAACTGTCAAAATAATTAAAATATGTTTAGTAATGTTTTTAAAATAGTCTTATTTTGGTATTTTGTTTTTAAGAAGTCTTTATTGCTGTTAAAAAATATTATATGTTTTGCTCAGTTCCTAAAGGAACTCTTCATAATCTTCGCCTTATTATAATATTTAAAAATATCTTCTAAAGGAGCTCCGTGGAGAATAAAGGCATTTAACATGGTTAATGATCCAAAAAAGTAGCTCCGTGGATCCTGTTCTAAATTTGCATGTATGGTTACAGAATCTTCCTCTAAAGAAGATTGCTCAATGTCAAAAGGAAGAGATGAAACTGTTGTGGATGTTGATGACTTTGTAAATGGAACTAAAGATCCCAGGGTTAGTAAGTCAATGAATGAGGGTTTCCCAGCAAAGGGTCCATCTCCAATTCCAAGTACTCCGTCAAGGTCATCACCTCGAGTTGGTGTTGTTATTAGTCTTCTGAAAACATTTGAAGGTGTTTCAAAGTCTTTAACTAAACCTTCAAAACCTTATGTTATGGTCAGGGCAATGGTTGTTCTTTCAGAATTGCTTGTGCATAAATCTATGATGGAGTACAAAAATAATGAATATGGTCCTGATTTGGTTATGATCCAGCAAGTAATCAATAGTCTGAATATTTTAGCACAAAAAGATGTGGCCAAAGGATTCCAAACCTTGATTCAACTCCTATCAGATAGTCCATTTTGTCTTGACAGGTCATTAGAGCTTCCCAAAAGTTATGCATGAATCTATTTCTTAGCAATTTATGCATGGCAGCAGCCTAATTGGGCCCTTAATTTCATGCACAATATTTATTTCTGTTGAAACTGATATGTACATGTTTAGGGAAATTGAAATGTATATAGAAAGTCAGAAACCCTTTATCCACAAAATGATTATACGGGAAAAAACAGAATTTAAAGTGTTTGGTCACAGAATTTGAAAACTGAGATTTTTGCATCTAGCAGTGATGAAGGCCAGTACAAAGGCAATGGAATTGCTCAGAAGTCCTGGGAAAACTCTGGATTTTGATGAACAAATACACCCAGAGGCTTTACTGTTTTTGAATTTATGGCTTGATTCCGAAGCAGAACCTTGATATACTAAATTGCTCTAAAATCTTATACCAGCCTTGTGTTTGCTACAATAGCTGATTATCATAGCGCTTAATTACTATGGGCTAGTGTAAATATATATCTTAAAGGAAAGTTTGCAACACACCTTCGAAGACATTCTTTTAATACATTTTTTTATTGTTAGGTAAAATTTATTTAAGTTCCATTAAATAATAAATGGGACTCATTAAAAGGGTTAAGATCCTTGCTGTTTTTTGAGACTCCCATGAATTTTACCCAATATAGTTCAGAATGTATTGGAAAATACGTCTTAGAGTGTGTTATTGATATTTCTCATATGTTTATCCTTAAACGAATATTGCTTGGGGCTCTTAACACTACTAAAAGAATTACGTACGGCTGTAATATTATGCATAGTAACTTGGATGATGCATCAATTATGTATTTCTATTTTCAGGAATTATTGAGGTAACGGTGCTTTGTAGATTTGCAAGAGACACAACTGGAGCTGTGGTCAGACATTGTAAATATCATTCATACTCATTTTATCATCAAATAATTCTAGAATGAGTTTCCACTTGTACAAAAGCAACTGATTCATGTGAATGCAATGAATTTGGACTTTATATCAAGAGGTTTTTATTAATTTTGTAATAGTTGATCACATTGTGCTACGTGAAGAGTTAGAGTTCTATCGTGCCACTTAATGTTTTTTTAGTTTGATTTTGAATTTGGAAGAAATATTCATATGAAAGTCTAACTACATTCAAGTACTGATATTTTTATTGTCTATATTTTGATATTTTATTTATATCTGTAGTATATAGTTAGGTTTATTAACTTCTTTCGTATGATCTTAGGAAGTATGCGAATAGATGTCTATTACTGCTTTGGGGGTTCTCTTGTCGCCTTTATCATCAAAAGGGGACAGTTTTTTTTTTTTTTTTTTTTTTTTTTTAGGTACAATTTAAATTTTTTAACAAAAAATATAAGTAGTAACTGCTTCTAATTTAATAATAGTAACATATGTTATTATTTATATATTTTTTTATTCTTTAAATTAAAGTCGTAAAAAAATTTACAATTTTACTGTATATTTTTTAAGATGGACTTTTGTAACATTTTTGTTTTCGTTTTTCCTTCACTACTACTTCAAAGTAGTCATGATTGACGACTCTGAAATTTTTGTTACCTATTAATTTCATTTTTTTTCTTTTTATTTTCTTCTAATTTTTTTCATTTTTTTAACTTTTTTATACTTTTTTCTTTCATTTTTTTTAACTTTTTTTTTATATATTTTCGTTTTTTA
>PYAF01001757.1:482893-517448 GCA_007407185.1 Glycine tomentella
ATTTTATTTTAAATATATTATTTTATTTAATATATTTTCTATATTTTTTGACCATTAATTATTAAATAATTAGATTAAAAATATTAATAGTTTATAAAAAAATTATCATTTAAAAAGTTAAAAAAAACGTATAAAAAAGTAAAAAAAGTAAAATTAAAAGGTTAAAAAAAACCTTGAGAATAGTGAGAATCATTATGACTTCAAAGTGATAATGATAAAAAAATGAAAAAAAAAGTTATAAAAGTTATAAAATTTTGTACGATTTTGAAATCGCTTGTTAAAAAAAAAATATACCGAAAGGTTAAAAAATTAAAAAATATATAAATCATAATTTGTGTTACTTCTGATTACCTGGTATGACTTACCGTTTTTGAAAAAAAAATTAAATTGTATCCAAAGGGTAATAACAAAAAAAAAAAACTGCCACTTTCGGTGATAAAGCCTCTCTTGTCTCTTGATGATTGAGTGACCCATATATGAGTGTTTAATGATGGCCTGTAAGTCCAATCACATGAAATGATTCATGAGATCTTCACTTGTTCTCTCCTGAACTTTGAAGTTACTCTATTTGGGGTACTTTTTGTGAAGATATCAGGACATTGCTACGTGAAGAACACTGCTCAAGCTCACGTTATTCTACCTTATATAAGCAAACACAAACACGTATGGAATATGGTTTACCGTATGGAAAATTTCTGAAAAGAAAATTAAATTATTGACTACACTACTTGGGCCACTAGGTAGCCACTCATGGCAAAACGTGGCCAGTATCTATGCCTGGCAATATAAATATGATATATAAACGTTTGTACTTTAGCTTATCAATGATTGAGATCATGATCTGACGTTAGAGCAACTTCAGAATAGAAATGTGTATTTTGCTAGTTAGCACTTAGAAGCATACATATATACCAACTGTTTTAAATGCTAAAATTGTTAGCTAAAATTGGTAAGGAGAATAAGATGCACGAAACCTCGTTCGTAAACGGTCAAGTATCACTATCAGTTGGGGCACTACTCCTCTGTTAAAGTCAAATATTTTCCATGGAGTGAGAGTTACACGGTTGAGGATATTACTTTCATATAAAGATGAGAATAATGCATATAGATTATTAGATTTTAGTTGAAGGGTTAAAATTGAAGGAAAAAATTACTTTTTTTTTTAATTTTAGTTATTTATATATGGTGATGATTTAAATTTACACTTTCCACATTCTTTAATATGAATTGCTCTTATTTTATGTGTGTGTAATATATAGTATCAAATTAATGAGATGACTTTTTTTCAGGTTAAAATGAGAAAAACAAATAATAATCATTAAAAGTATATTTGTGCACGTTATGGTAAGATAGTATTTGGATTTTGCTTTAGAGTTTAAAATCTATGTATATCGACAGTATAAACTGTTTTTATATTTTCAATCACTCGTAAATCATGTTAAGGACAACATTTAAGTTATATAGTTATTGTAAAAATATAAAAAAATATCATAATACATGAATTTTTTTTATTAGTTGACGATATAAAATTTCTTTATAATATTAAAGAAAATGTCATATATGATTTTTTTAATTATTTGATAATATAATTTCTTTTTACAATATTAGTACGTATACATGTACTATTTCTCTTTATTTTATCGCTAGAAATTTAATTCTTATTCTTTTAAATAAGAATATAAATTCCAAATAATTTCTCTCAATTTTTTCAACATCAATCCTATCAAACTATACTCCAATACTAAAACAAACGGGCACTTTAACTAAAATAAAGAGACACCTAAACACTTTCATACTACTTACCAAATTACCGATTTATATTAGTCCAAGTAGAATAGCATCTGATTTTAGCTTTCATACCGAAAATAATGTATGTGAGAAAAATAATGTTGAAAGGAATTCTTACCGAGAAATTGAAAATATTACCTAGCTTAATCCGCATAGCTTAACAGCTAGATTACCGACATAAATTTGATCTCAATACTTTTCCTATGCAACTAATTCAACATCTACCATCTTGTGTTGTGTCAATATTAGATCAGGTTGTAGTGATCCTTTTCTATCCAATTTTGTTCATTGAAAATGTTTGTAACATTATTTTTAATTGTATATATTCCTTTGGTTGCTGGTCAGTGGTCATGAACTTATAGCTTAAGAGTTGTTAGTTAAAGACGTACCTAGCTCAACCGAAAGCCTTCCTTATACTTCCCGCAATAAATTCAAATCTTTAATTTCTTGGTATTAAAAGAAAAAACACTAGACGTTGCTTCTCATATCTCTCACTGTCTGTCTCTGAATGTACCTTTATGTGTGAGCCAAACAATGAATGACACCAACCTTCTAACCTCTGAAAATGATCTCACTCTCACCACACTACTATCACCAAACAACGAGTTTATGTTCTTTCATATAAAAATCCTTCAGGGCACAGACTTGGAAGGCAAAGGGTCAGTCCGAGAGACATTTTGGTCCTTGAACATAATAATTTGGACCAAAACCAAAGATGATGGAATCCGGGGCTCACTTCTGCAACTCTTGTGGCGAACAAATTGGACTTGATGCCAATGGGGAGGTGTTTGTGGCTTGTCATGAGTGTTATTTTCCAATTTGCAAGGCTTGTTTTGAATATGATATCAACGAGGGGCGTAAAGTCTGCTTAAGATGTGCCACTCCCTATGCTGGTAACCCTCCAATGTCTCTATTCCTCCTTTCACTTCATAACTCTATAGTGAACATTATCTTGTCATACACTTTACTCATTTGTCCACTCTGAATTATCTTGTCATTAGTGAAGATTTATGTATAGAATAAAAAAGTGACATGTATACTAGTTCACCACATGTTATTTTTGTGTAAAATAGCCTAAAATTTGTCTCCTTTTACATATTTCATATAGATAGAGCAAAGGATAATGATGGCACCAAGGTTTATGAAAATCAATCCACGACAGCTGCCCAGATCAATGTTTCTCAGGTAATTAATTAATTATTGGAGGTGAAAATAGTAATTAATTAGGCTTATTTGTTTATTGTCAAGTTGTATACATTTGCACTTACAAACTAAGCTTGCATTATGTAGGATGTTGGCCTCCATGCTAGGCATGTCAGTACTGTGTCCACAGTGGATAGTGGTAAAGAAGAGAAAGACTTATCTCACTCCTTCTAGTACAATTTCTTTAGGACTGATCGTTGGTAATCATGGTCTGTTTTTTTTCTTGTAGAATTAAACGATGAATCTGGGAATCCAATCTGGAAAAATAGAGTGGAAAGCTGGAAGGAAAAGGATAAAAAGAAGAAGAAGAAAAAATCTGCACCTAAGGCTGAAAATGAGGCACCAATTCCACCAGAACAGCAGATGGAAGAAATTCAGTAAGTTCAATGAGATATGTCACTCTTTTTTTTTTAAGGGAACAATACAAAGTGTGTATTGAAATAACATTCTTTTGGAACGTTAAAATTATTTCAGACCTTAACTAGGCTAAATTTAAGAGCAGCTATAGAAGAAATTAAAATGGTCCCTTGTACATAGATCAATGTGAGGATGGGGTAGAACAATTGTGTCTGATTCCATGTATCTTATCAAATAGCTCCATGTGATAAGATACATGGAGTCAGATACACAAGGCTAAGAAAAATTACATATAAGAACTAAAATCAAAATATGATTTGAATCTTCCATTGATTAATTTCTCAATCCTGCGATCATTCTTGTATTTTCTTTGGGGAGTGCTGGTATAGGCAGGATTCTGATGTAAACATTTAAACTCATCAGTTCCTAGTAAGGGATGAAGAATCAGACTAGTGTGGAGAATAACAAACACTAGTTCTTGAAATTAGCTGATCCCAAAAAAAAAAAGAAAAAACTAGTTCTTGAAATTAATTACCAATTTTTCATCAAATTATTAATGGTTGTAGCTGGAAGACTAGCAGTACTTTGATCATGAATATTTTCATGTGGCTATTAATTTTAGTGGCCTTGCTCTATCATTTTAAACTTTGTCATAAAAATTCAATCCTATTTTTATTCTGATGTACATGGCTTCATGCTGATATGTCTTTTGCAGGTCCTCAGAGGCTTCTGCTGCTGAACCACTTTCAATGGTTATTCCAATCTCAAAAACAAGACTTGCACCATACAGAACTGTGATAATCGTGCGGCTGATAATCTTGGGTCTTTTCTTCCATTATCGAGTTACAAATCCTGTTGACAGTGCTTTTGGTCTGTGGCTGACATCCATCATATGTGAGATCTGGTTTGCCTTTTCCTGGGTGTTAGATCAGTTCCCTAAATGGTCTCCTGTCAATAGGGAAGCTTTTATTGACAGGCTTTCTGCAAGGTAAGTACACAAAGTTGTCATACATTTGGAAACCTTGTTCCTTGTACTTCAAGATTTGAAATGAAAAATCATATTGTAGTGGATTTAGGAATGTTTCAGTATTTCTTTCTTTCTCATTTAGAATTTGTGAAAGGTAATCTATAAAAATGAAATCAATGGATAATATATGGTAAAGTAACATCAAAGTTGAATGTGAGAACTGGTATTCCTTCGGTAATACTAGTCTGTATTTTGGATGCTTGAATGCTCACTTCTGAATTGCCATGCCAGGTATGAAAGACCTGGTGAACCCTCTCAGCTTGCTGCTGTGGATTTCTTTGTCAGTACAGTCGATCCTCTGAAAGAACCGCCATTGATCACAGCTAATACTGTGCTTTCTATTCTTGCTGTGGACTACCCTGTGGATAAAGTATCCTGTTATTTGTCAGATGATGGTGCTGCAATGCTGACATTTGAGTCCCTTGTGGAGACAGCTGACTTTGCAAGAATGTGGGTTCCATTTTGCAAAAAGTTTTCAATTGAACCACGCGCACCTGAGTTCTACTTCTCTCAGAAGATTGACTACCTAAAGGACAAAGTACAACCTTCTTTTGTGAAGGAACGTAGAGCAATGAAGGTAAGCATTTGTGGCTCCTTATATTCATGACTTAAGAGGCAGGAAAAAACCTTGATGTTTAGAATATATCTGATATGTTATACTGACTTCCTTGTTTTTTTCAAATTGAGTATCTTAGAGAAACCTCTTCATGATTATCTTTCATTTTTTTCCAGAGGGAGTATGAAGAGTTTAAAGTGCGAGTTAATGCTTTGGTAGCAAAGGCTCAGAAAACACCAGATGAAGGATGGACTATGCAAGATGGAACCTCATGGCCAGGAAATAACTCCCGTGATCACCCTGGCATGATTCAGGTACATCCATTCATTTTGTGTGTAATCAAATCTCAATTCTGATATAGTCAGATACATGATTTCTGCAAATTGGCTACCAAATTATTGAAAGGAGCAAATGTGGAAGTTTAAAAATGTCCAATATTTTAATTTTAATGAAATCTATATAAAGCTAATCATCTACTTGTTGTGGAAGCAATTCAACACATATTCAGCTTACAATATGTTTGTTTTTAAATTAGTTTTTAATTATTGCATCAAGTTAAGCCTTCTTGCTTTTCTTGAATATCCACAACATTTGTTCTTACTTTTTCTCTTGTTAAAAATGAGTGCTCCATTGGAACATTCATATAAGCAGTTGGTTGTTCTAGTAGTCATTTAATCATTAAGAATATTTTACATTCTGAGCAAATAATATGAAGAACTTTTAAGTGTCTGTGTGGAAAGTTGGAACCTTGTCTGTTTTTTGTCAGATTGACTAGTTCTATCGATAAATTATTGGAACAAGAGCATGCCATACTTCAATTGCTTCTCCATTGCAAAAGCTGAATTTTTAGGCAAAATTTCTGCTTTCCATTTCCAGGTTTTCCTTGGACACAGTGGTGCCCATGACATAGAGGGAAATGAACTTCCCAGGTTGGTGTATGTTTCCAGAGAGAAAAGGCCAGGTTACCAACACCACAAAAAGGCGGGTGCAGAAAATGCACTGGTATGGATAGATACTTCATATTAACATTCCATATAAGGTCATTAAGATTTTATAATGGTTGATGCTTGTTTGGATTTATGCAGGTGAGGGTGTCTGCAGTTCTCACAAATGCTCCCTTCATTCTCAATCTTGACTGTGATCATTATGTGAACAATAGCAAGGCTGTACGGGAAGCAATGTGTTTTCTGATGGATCCAGTAGTTGGCAGAGATTTGTGTTATGTGCAGTTTCCCCAGAGATTTGATGGTATTGATCGTAGTGATCGATATGCCAATCGCAACACAGTTTTCTTTGATGTAAGTTTAAATAAAATGAAGAGTTTTAAAACTTGGTAGATATTGTAGCCTCAGCCTGGTAGAAATATTGGCCCATCAAACAAGTATTCACAACTTTATGTGTTTTCCTTTTGTGAATGATAAAAGTCCAATTAATTTGGAATTTATCAGCTTCTATGTCCTGAAATTTTTTCATTGTTAACAATATTAAAATGTTGGCATAACTTGTATGAAGTAAAAATCATGTAAACAAAACTTACTGTAGTTTCCAACCTTGATCACTTTCAGGTTAACATGAAAGGACTGGATGGCATTCAAGGACCTATGTATGTGGGAACCGGATGTGTTTTCAATAGACAAGCACTTTATGGCTACAGTCCACCTTCTATGCCCAAATTACCAAAATCATCATCCTGCTGTTGCTGCCCATCAAAGAAGCAAACCAAAGATGTCTCAGAGCTTTATAGAGATACAAAGAGGGAAGAACTTGATGCTGCCATTTTTAATCTCAGGGAGATTGACAGTAAGCACAGTTAATTTTGTCAATTAGTTTTACTTAAACACAAAGCAGACTCTTCAATGAGGAAGATGCTTCTTGTTTATTTTTTTCTTCTTGCAGACTATGATGAATATGAGAGGTCAATGTTGATTTCACAAATGAGCTTTGAGAAAACATTTGGTTTGTCCACTGTTTTCATTGAATCTACACTAATGGAGAATGGAGGACTTCCTGAATCTGCTGATCCCTCAATGCTGATCAAAGAGGCCATTCATGTTATTAGCTGTGGTTATGAAGAGAAGACTGCATGGGGAAAAGAGGTTAGACTCAAATGCTTATGCTCTTTACCAGTGATTGTATTTTTGTTACTATACCTATACCAATTAAAATATCATTCTAGCTACATTTACTACCTTTCACTTTCTACTTTTTTAATCACATGTTTTCTTGTTTGTTCAGATTGGTTGGATCTATGGTTCAGTTACTGAGGATATCTTAACGGGGTTCAAGATGCAATGCCGCGGATGGAGGTCAGTTTACTGCATGCCCCTAAGGCCTGCATTCAAAGGATCAGCACCAATTAATCTTTCTGATCGTTTGCACCAAGTTCTTCGATGGGCCCTTGGATCAGTTGAAATTTTCTTTAGCAGACATTGCCCCCTCTGGTATGGTTTTGCCGGGGGTCGCCTCAAATGGCTGCAGAGACTGGCTTACATAAACACCATTGTCTACCCCTTTACATCTCTTCCTCTCGTTGCTTATTGTACTTTGCCTGCAATTTGCCTTCTCACAGGAAAATTCATCATACCAACGGTAATTTCCTCAGCTGTATTTTCATATAACATAAAAATATTTGTTATTAATTCAAGAGTTTAATTTCTACAGTTGTCAGTTTAAAACCTTTAATACTATCAACAAATCAGAAATCACAGAAGATATGACTAGTAAATGTAAAAGTCAACAGACTTTTAGCAGACATGACAATCTGTGATTTAAGAACAGTGTAAAATAAACCTCTTTAACTGTCAATGTATAGACTATTTTCTTTTCGATAAGGAGAAATGTCATGTGATAAATATAATTATGTGTGATGTGTAATTAAACAATCAATGAAAATAGTTTATGGCACTAATATAACACTTGGTAATTTGATGCAGCTTTCGAACCTTGCAAGTGCTCTCTTTCTTGGACTTTTCCTGTCCATTATAGTAACTAGTGTGCTCGAGTTGCGGTGGAGTGGTGTAACCATTGAAGCTTTGTGGCGTAATGAGCAGTTCTGGGTGATTGGAGGAGTTTCAGCCCATCTATTTGCTGTGTTCCAAGGATTCCTGAAGATGTTGGCTGGTATTGACACCAACTTCACTGTCACTGCTAAAGCTGCTGATGACACTGAGTTTGGTGACCTATATATAATCAAGTGGACCACACTCTTAATTCCTCCAACAACCCTTATCATTATTAATATAGTTGGTGTTGTTGCTGGATTTTCTGATGCACTCAATGGAGGATATGAGTCATGGGGACCACTTTTTGGAAAGGTCTTCTTTGCCTTATGGGTCATTTTCCATCTCTACCCATTCCTCAAGGGTCTCATGGGTCGCCAAAACCGCACTCCAACCATTGTTATTCTGTGGTCAGTGCTGTTGGCTTCTGTTTTCTCTCTGGTTTGGGTCAAGATTAACCCTTTTATCAGCAGACCTGACAGTGCAAGCATTTCGCAGACCTGCATTTCTATAGATTGCTAAGTCATTGCCTACATAAAAAGTTTTGACCATATGTTAAAAATATGGATGATGATGATGATTGATGGTGATTTGAGCCGCATTAGTTTTTGTTGAAATGTGTAAACATTTTAAAAGTAAGGTTGCAAACATGGTTGTTAGTTGTTACTTGTTTTTTCCATGCATTGGACTAAATTTCATGTGTAAAGATCAAGGGTTACTGATTATATCAATGTAAAGTAGTGATTTTGCTTTCCATTTAGAAATTGGAATGATGTGCAGAAAATACAGATTAGAATAATATGTTTTTACTCTTATAAATATGGTTAAAATTAACATTACTCATGAGAATTTTTTTTTGTTAGTTATGATGATGAGAGCATCTTTAGTGCCAGAGTAAGAATTTTAAGTTTTAGATTTAATCTTCGTTAGATTCCTAATAGATTCCTAATAAAGGAAGTGAACAAATCTTCAGCCTAGAGAATGGATTCTTATAAAAGAACCTTGAAGATATGCACACTATTCAAAAATGAATAATTTTTTTTCTTTCTCTCTTCCTAAGATCTAAAAATAAGATCTACTACTAATAAAAAAATGAGAGATCTTGAGAGATCATCAATCTTACGTGACACTATGAGGTTCACCAAAGTAATCTAAGATCTCAATTTGAGATCTACTACTAAGATGCTCTAATAAATTCTAAAATCTCCTTTATTAAAAAAAAGAAAGAAAAAAAAAGAAATAGTCTTTTGTTACTTAGGTGATAATGTGAATTGTCAAAAAAAAAAAAATAATGTAATTTTTTTGTATGAATGAGAGGACAAAAGCTCCTAAAAACTGGAATTAAAATTCGTTAATGATTCGTTTGTTTTTTCAATCAAAATTAGTCATTAATAAAGTTGGTGTATATTCTACACCAATATCACGGTGAGACTCCACACTTAGGATTTTTTTTCCGTTAATTTCCTAGTTTTAAATATTAGATTTAATCTTTCATTTTTGCTAGGATTTACCTAGTTTATTTAGGAGATATTCCCGAAGCACATTTGGGGTATAAAAGAGGGACAGAGATATCTAGAGACTGTTTGTCTTTCTCTTGTTAGGGATATCAGAGGCTTGCTGAATGGGAGTGATTGGACCACCCCTGTTCATCATATCTACAGCGAGGCCAATGTTGCTGCTGACTATATGGCTAAATTGGGTTTTCAAGGGGATTATCAGATTTCTTTGTATTATCTTTTTTATCCTTCTCTTCTTTCCCTCCTAGCTTTTGATGCTCATGAGGATAGTTTTGCGTGTTTCTTCCGTTCATTATAAATAAATAAATAAATAAGAGAGACACATATGGTAAGGAGAGCTTATGCTCTATTATAAATTATAATTGACGACCAGTTCTTCCTTGTTTTTCTCTGCGATTTCTGTGAAAATTATTTGCAACTTAATTCTTATTATAGCATAAGGATAATTGAAGTTTGATTCTTTGAAAGTGGTGAGATCTAATTATCTTTATTTTTTTTCCTCGTTATATTTATGTTTATATTTATATGTCTTCGATAAATCTATAACATGTGTAGATCTATAGAACCATTTTACTTGATTTTTTAATTAACTTAATAAGAAAATAATCCAATAATATGGAATTTCAAGTGATTCATGCTTTTAATTGGAAATTTCATGAATTTATCTTCTTTTTTTGGATTTTTCAATATTAGGAAAGATGAGCAAAAGAATGGGACATCATGTGAGCAAAATAGAAGGGACTTCTAGCGGAAAAGAATGAAAAAAACAGTAGACCCGATACTATAGTAGTGTTGTGCGACTTCCATTGGGTGTCACTGTAGAAGCGTATAACATCCCAATTAGTATTTTTATTTTCTTACAAATCGAACCTAATGTCTTTTTGAGGTCCACAATGTCCAAATTTGTTATTTACTTGAAGTTATTCATAATTGGGAGGATTCTTTGCTATCTATCTATATATTAAATCTACATTTTTTACAAAATTTTATCTCTTAAAATTCTTAATAACTATTTTTTCAATGCCGTGCACAAGGGTTGAGCTTAGTCAATGGAAAAAGGGGATATCTTGTAAATGCAAAAATAGGTGTCAAATGATTGTAAATGGATATCTTGTAAAAGCCAACAATTGTCATTATATTAGAAATAAAATATTTTTCTATTTTTCATCTCGGCATTAGAAGTCATCACACTGGATAATGAAGAAGGGGAATAAATCGACATTACCTTAGTCCAAATTCAGCTTATATTTTAAATGCAAAAATGAATATTCAATGGTCTAAAACTAATTTATAGGCGTGAGATAAATTATATAAAGAAGTCCACGAATATAGACATGCGAGAAAGAATACTTATGAACTTATCTAACAATTAAGCTCGAAGGGAACGTGATAGTAGAAACAAGTTACGAAGGGGTATTTAAGGTTATTTACCTAGTTTTGTTTGTCGAAAGAGGAATATGAATCAATTTAGCTATCCTGCGTTTGCTAAGCTCGGTTATATTAGAATGACAATAGGAGAGAGATCAAAATAAATCCAAAAAATTGTCTAGCAATAAAAGAAAGTAAAATAAGTGAAAAATAGAAAGGAACAAAAAGAGGCTCTTTGTGTTTGTTTTGCATCAAATTCTTTACTTAATTTTTACAAATAAGATTTATTACCACCAAATGTAAGGCATTCTCTCTCTCTCTGTGTATATATTTACCTCAACATCACACACACTCCAAATAAGCATCCAGGAAACAATTTGACTATCTCACATCCCTTGTCAAGCTGGTAATTTCTTCATATGGACAACTTAAGCATTAACATGTTAATTTAAGCATTAACATCCCAGTAAAATGTGATGATGCCATAGTATGTATGCCACAAACCAATCATTCATTCACTATGTTAGCGAGCTGAGTATGAAGAATTCGAGACAAGAATAATAGAGTTTGATTCAGCAGCTAGAACATATTTACACGAAAAAACCATGGCAGAACAAATGCTATTACCAGACATGCCATCAAGAAGTTACAAAATGGCTGTCCTCGCCAGCATCCAACAACCCTGTGGGACGAGTTACCATCGTTGTCCACAAACCTTCTTTCATTCCACTCTTCCATAAATCCATTACTAGTAACACCTGAGACATTTTTTGCAGCCTCACCACATATTTCACATAACCTGCGGTTAAAAAGGTAGCTATGTCAATAAAAGGTAGCACGGGGCACTCACTTGCAAGGGACCATTTTTCACATTTGGCACTATACAGTAGAACTATACCATAGAACAAAAGAATCACAGAATTATGCAATGAAAAGTTAATTTGAGGGAGTTAGAGAGAGCTATTACAGAATTATTTTTTTTTTACAGTAAGCTTTTACAGAACTTATTTGAATGTCAAAATAACTTACAATTTTCTGTAAGTTTTTTTTTTTTTTTTTTGGCTTATTTATATATGTTTTACCGAGAAACTTGTCAAAATAAGTTATTTCCAAACTTGCAAGGCTTTCATATGATATTGAATAAGTGCTCAATTAAGTTGTTGATCCAAACAAGTCCTTTATATATAAGAATTAGAATTGGCATGATCAGTTATACTAGATTGTAACACAATGGTTTTCGCTTGATATGGAACCAATTTCCGTATTTGGTCTCTAGCAATAGAGCTGACTTGGATAAAAAAGAAACTGTTGGATACTATTTGGATAATGCTGATCTGAAATTGTTGATAATTAAGGAAAGCAATCAGGATAAGAGATTTGATCTATGGAAATCAATAAGAATGAATGCGATTTGATTTGTGCAATTAACAATAAGATTTGATTTAATTAGAATTTATTATATTTGTTTCTTTCCGTTTTTTAGTTATAGCATTTACAGGAATAATTATTCCCTGATTTCTAGACCTATATCACTGTACAGAACTAATCTCCTATTCCTATTTTTAGCTCCTGATTGTATCAGTTTCATATCAGTGAAATATATTCACTTTTTCAAAAGAAACCTTAGAATTATCCAACGAAAAACTACTGTTATAGGAAAAAGGGGGGTTGATGAATTTGTCCCTATTATATCTAATAAAAACTTATTTTGTGGTGATAAGACTATACACTTACTTTTCCTAATCCATGCCCCATATGTGATCTGAACATAGAAACATCATATCCAAAAGAATCTTCACCAAGACAATTTTTCAAACATCTAAACAAGAGCGCCGTTACAAATATTAAGGACAACGAACAAGGATATGACAATCAAATGCCAATAATTTACTAGTTACCAAACTGGGACTTAATTACTTGATGGCATCTTATGGATATCAGTTAGCCTCAACTCACAAACACTAGAAGCAATTTGCAAATTGTGTTCATGTCTAGTCCATAATCTTACATCCTAAGGAGGAAACTCCACTGGATGCATTTGTCCAATTCACCACTCACAGAACCCGTACCGATATGCAAGGTATGGCTATCAGGCTATGTATGGGCGCAGTAATGATGATAGTGGTTCTCCAACAAGAGATGTACCAATCCAAAGCAAATAGCAGTGAGCTACACGACCCAGTTCACCAATGGTAATGATAAGCAAATTCAATGCCAAGAGCTCGACCTCAAATTAAGGAATCTTATGAAGGCAAAATCAAGCATAAACCCAGTCATGAATCTGGAAAGGGTTTGAAGGAATACTGATAATGGTATTGGAAAGTCCTACTTCTAAAATTCTGTTCTAGTCTAAAAGCACATTTACAAGAATGCCACAGACCTCAAGATTTTAAGACAAGTCATGGAAACAAAAAGATAAAATCTAACCAATATTGTTGAAATTACAAATGTTCCATATTATCAAGGCAACTGCAACATGCACAAACACAGAGCAACAGAAGGGCAAGCGAAATATTTGCTATCAGAAATCGTGCAAAACTGGATAATTAATCACTACATATTTAGGAATTCAAAATAAGTAGACAACATCAGGAACATGATGAATGTTAAAAGCTTCAATGCAAAACCTCAAAATAACAATAATGTTATTGTTGATAATCAAGCTGATATTTGGCAAGAACAGATACCTGTTCCCCTTAAGCTTGAACCACGCCTCAGCACAATGAACGTGTGCAATGCCTAGCTCATCTTTACACGCACAACCAAGCTGAATCAAATCTGCGCTTGTAGCACTCTCAGAAGTGCCAAAAGTTGTTGCATTCGATGACTGCCCAGAAGTCAGATGGCAAATCCTACAAATCCTTTCACCTTCAGAACTCTCATAAAACTCTTTGCGGCTGCTGCACTTTATATCAATCACACATGAATTTTTATCAATTTCAGACACCCCTTTTGGTGCTTTCATGGACACCAAGCTTAACCCTGATTCATCAACTATTGCTTCCAATTTCCTATTATCTTCATTGGCATACTCGGTCTGAACAGACTCAATAACAACCACAGTTTCAATAACTTCCTGATTAACCAAATGGCTTGAATTATAACTAGTTCCCTGATCAACCCCAGGTAATTTATCACTAATATTTTCTTGATCACGCTTGTCTTGACCCTTAACTTCCTCCTTTGGCTCCTTATTAGATCCCAAATCCTCATCCACCTCTCCTAAAGTACCAGCTTCTCCACTTACATTATCTCTTGCAATGGCAACCCCTTCCGCCGAATGGCTCAAATTCCCATCGTGAACCGGATCCAATACCTCACTTCTATGTTGATCCATCAACAAATTGTTCACTCCCAAGATACTCCTAACAATGCCACGGTACAAACCCCACCTAAAAAAGATTCCTTTTCTTAGTTACAGAGGATGAAAAATGTGATCAAATGAAAGGAGTAAAATACATATCTTCCAACAATCAACTTCCTGATTGGAGACATAATCTCTTAAGATATTCTTAAAAATAATCAAACTTTAAAAAAAAAATAGAAACCTGGGATGTGTCCACCTATGAGATGGATGACCTCACCCACCAAGAAAACAAGCCGCAAAGAGATGGGCTTTACCTCAAATATTAAATTCCACTAACCAGTTCAAACCCGATATGTTTCAATCTAACCCACGTCAAAACCTGCGTGATTAATGGGGAAATAGGAGCATGATTAGGTGAGGAAGAAAAACAATAAAGACTAGGAGATGGAGTACAATTGAATCATTCATGAATTGGGTTAGTGATCAAACCAAAGGAAAATAAAAGGGTTACTTTGTCTTTATTGAACAATTTTAACAGAAACCCTCGAACTAGAATAGATACTGGTGACACAAAAGATGAGTATTTATTTACTATTAATTTTTATTTATTATTAATTTAATTGCAGAATTTTGTCATTCGAGGTTATCTGGGAAAACAGTTTGTAATGAGTAACACAAGTGGTATGTGATGTGTTTATTTTTTTGGTGCATAGTGAGTGTGTGATGTGTGTGTCTACTTTATATGATAGTGCCGTAACCAGAGTCTCCAACTAAAGGCTGTTCTGAAGTGTGAGAATTTTCATGGACCTTAAAAAATGATAGTTGTAACTAACTAGAAATACAAAACAGTTTTGGACTTATTCAGGGTTTTACATAATGCTGACTGCTACTGACCACTGATATGTTAGCACTAGAGAAAAATTATCCATTAATTTGTTCCCTTTATTTGTGTATGATGTTAATTTGTTGTTTTTTGTGTGTTTCTTGTTAATTATTTTTTTTCCTTTATCTTTGTGTCTTGTGTGTGTGTTTCTTGTTAATTTGTTCTTTCGTGTGTGTGCGTATGTTGTTAATTTGTTTTTTCCATCTTATCAGTTTGGAGAATTATGAAAAGAACTTGTACTATTTCAATTTTACGTATTGAAAGGAAATTTTCACTTTCGTGAATTCCAAATGATTACGATTTTAATAGAGTAATTGTAGCTATGCGTGTCACTTTGTTGATGGTTTGTCATAGGTTCAATGTAAGTTGATTCTTCTTTCATGAAAGGCTGAATTCTTCTACGAGATAGAAGATTCAAAACTTAAAACATTTGCCTTTAGAACACTTTGGATTTTATTTTGTGAGGATTTTATTTTTATACATTAAATTAATGGCTAATGTTTGATGAGTTATGATTTTTTTTAACAAGTTATGATTCTCATTGATAAAATTTTGTAAATTTATTTTGACTATGAAATAATTTTAAGTATTGAATTTATATATAGAATAGTTATTAAAGTAACATTGCACAATAATTAATATATATATATATATATATAGAGAGAGAGAGAGAGAGAGAGAGAGAGAGAGAATAGTTATTTTGAACAATATCATTTTTAGTTCCCATTCTTCAACAAAAGTGTTTTTTATGAGCTTTTGTTCAATGAAAATGTTTTTAGTGATTTTTTTAAAACTTTTTCCTTCAAACCATAATTTTCAATATTTTTAGTTTTAACTTTAATTTCTCTCATAGAAAATTTGTAATTTTAATATTTTAAAAGTAACCTATAATAATTAAAAATAACATTATATCATAATATAATTTATTTATTACAAATTTTCATCATAATAAAATTTATATATATAGAAATTTTTATTTATTATACATTTTAATTATATAAAATAAACATTTATTTTATGTAATCTCATTAAAAAATTATTAATTAATACTTTTAATCCTAACAAAAAATACATGAATCATCTTTAAAATATTATTTGCAAAAATTCATTTAAAATTATAAATTAATAAAAAATTAACTTCTTAAAATATTTTATGTATCTAAAATTTATATTTATTTTTCATATTCAAATAAATTGTATTACATTTATGTTTATCATCAAATATGTAGGTTAACTGATGCCAGATTGTTTTAACTTGATGAATAGTCTTGACTTCAAATTCTAAATATGCAACCATATTAATATTTGAAGAGATTGAGAGCAAACTTTATTGTTTATAATAATTTTATTATATTCGAATAAGATTGTATTTATGTCTATTATTAGAAAAGAAAGAAAAAAAAACTCACTTAAGAATGTTGCTTTCTGATCGAGACAGGAAAGAATAATTAAACTCTATTCCATTTCCATATTAGACACCATACCTACAAATGAATAAACCGTAAATTACCTGAATGATTATTCATTGTCTTTGACATTTGACAAGGTACGTATGTCATGTGGATATTCAACTTCAAGAGCTTGTCTTCAAACCTCAAGGATCCAAAAGTATAGTTTGAATCCATTTCAGTCTCATTTAAAATTAAAAAACTTATGCATGTTGATTGATCAATGACTTCCCTATAAAATTCAAGAGTAAACGGTGCCTGCATATGGTGATGTGTATTGGTAAGATATACACGTTTCCAGCTATCATTGAGGTCTAAAACAAATGGCATAAGATGTGAAACAAATGGCGGGGCACAGCCAAAACAATTGCATGTGATCGTTGTTTGACTCTAATGCCTACAGCCACAAACAAACCCCTTTCATTGTGCAATGTGCATTAATAAAAAAATTGACATCTTCTCGCAAATGAATTTTGATTTCTTTCTTTATAAAAATATGGAACCCGAACCTCGCTTATGAGACATAATTTATAGAAGCACTACCAAAAAAATCTGCATAAGAATATTATACTAAGCACGGACAATGACTTTACACTATGAATCAATCACAATTCACTTATCATTGCTAGTATGTATTTGAAATTAACTATTATAAAAATCATAAAGTTTATCATCTATAATAATTGTAATTGTAATTAAACGATGATGTAAAAATTTTTTTATATTATTAGTGTATTACCTATTTTTTCAAAAACATAATAATGTTTATATTATAAATTGAAGTCTTCATTTATGAATGTGATGATATGTTTTATTTTACTTTTTTATTATTCATAATAAATTACTTCACCATTATTTAACACTTTATAATATATATATATATATATAATTTCTTAAATTTCCATTTTAAAAATGTATTTTACGTTAATATTTTATTTTCCCCTTAAATGTTATGTTTATTTTTAATTTTTCTATTATTTTTGCTCTTCATCCTTATTTTTAAAAATCCACTCTTTTCCTCTTAAATCAAAATATTTATATTTTCTAATTATTCATTCAAAAACTATAAATATTTTCTTATAATTTTAAAATTATTTATATTTGAATAATTATTTAAATTAAAAATAGCTGTGCACTAGATACTTTCTAGTATAAAATGTTAGTTTTTGGCTTGTCATTCTGAATATAGTTTTTCACTGAGAAAATAACATATCAGTATAGATATTAAGAATTTAATTAGTATAATGTACCGATAAAGATGTATATTAAAAAGTTGTGAGTTTCATTTTTTATTTAATAATTTTAGTTGTAATTTTGTAATTTTTAATCATCTTAATTAATGATAACAAGTATATTAAAAAAACATGTAAGATAATGTCTTTGCCGATGCTCCTCGCAAAATGAATCTATAAGCTGCTGCTCTAAACATCGAGGTGAAGAAATCAACTACGGCATCATGAATATGATGAATTAAAAGAAAGAGTACAAGTTACCAAATTTGACCACACGACTCCTGACAGAGATAATGCCTGTGACACCACCAAAAGCAAGGTTTGAAGTTTGAACAACATTATGACTTTCAAATCCAGATTATATTTACTTTGAATATTAAATTAAAATTGTAGAATATCTCAACGCGTCATAAACGCATTCACATAACCTATAATCATCATACTAAAAAGAAAAACTTTAGATTTGTATATACAGTACATCTTAATAAAATCTAGATATTTCATATGTCACACTAATAATATAATAATCAAAAAAATATTATTTCCGCAAAACCATTGACGTAAACAATAGCAAAACGATCTTAAGGATGAATAATATATATATATATATATATATACTTTATTATTTAAACATTCCTTTAATATTTTTTATTTTTCTTTAATTTTTTATCATATGATAAATTTTATAATACTTCTATTTTTTCCTCTCTCATTCTCTATGTATCAAATAACATATTGCATGTTGATGTAACATTTTTCCTAGGTCAAATGTGACATTTATATTAATCCTCCCAGCTAAAAAAATAGAGGATTCATTCTCTCTCGAGTGAAAAGGAAAAAAGGAAAAACTTCACATGGTCAAATGTGATTATTTTATCATTTACTTTTAAACTCTCCACTTTAAATAAAAAATGTACATTTATATTAATATAAAATTTATTAAAAGTTATGACCCCATGCAATAGTAGAGTCATTACAAAAGATTCATTCTTTTGACTGAGATATTCTAGGGCATTGTGCCTTACACTACCCTGCAATGCAGTAGTAACATTACATGTGAATCCCTTTCCCTACTGTTACTTTTATGACTGCAAGTGCATGATATTTTAGTAATCAAAACAAATTATATAAATTAAATGATGAAAAAACAAAACTAAAAATCCATTCAAATCTAGACACATTAGAAGCTAATATAGGAACAAATGCATTCAATGGAGAACCTGCTTGAATGATTTTATTTTTTAATGTAGACTGCAGTGAGCATTTTAAGATTAATAATTATTACAGGTCATTCGCCACTTGAAAATGACAGTGCATGCATGAACAAATACAGAAAAAATCTCCAGTTCCTAGCACACTGAGCAATGGAATCAATAATGCATGCCATTGATTTGAAGACGGCTTTCTTCTAGTTTCCACTGTAAGAGGCATGTATCTATCTACTCGGTTACATTATTTTATGTCCAGACCAGGCTGCTACACTATAGAATTGAATTTTTCCTTTTGTTTATACTTAGAAAATTCATTTGCGAAGTCCTTACCACTTCTGCAACCTCTGTTTGCGAGTAGTTTTATTTAACTTTAACGAAAAATAATTGAATAAAATCATATGGATTCACATACTTGCATTGCAAGAGAAAAGTTCAAGCATCGTCTCTCAACATCTTTTTTTTTTAAATCATATATAATGTCTACATAAGAAATTACGAGCACTGTTAGTACTTAGTACCAACAAGTGCTGGAACTTGAGAATTCAAATTCAAGAAATTTCAAACTGAAATGTGGAAACATTAGAAAACGGCATTGGAGAATAAACAGATAGATAGCACATTACATTTCACAAGGAAAGGAACTGGTGTGCATTGCGCAACATTGTAAATGAGGCACATATTAACATGAGGAAACAAAACCCAACCAACAACCCCACCATCAAAAAAACTCTTCTCGTCCCTCCCCTCCTTCCAGCCAAGGCATTAGTTTCCCCATTACAGAAGCATTCTGAGTTCTGATCTGACCATTTCAGGTCAAATATACTTACTATATGACATTATAGGCGTTTACAATAAACAAGGCTATATTTGCCTGGGGAAATAAAGATCCACCAGTTGGTAAAAGAGAATCAAAAGGTAATACATATACTGACGGATCAACTGCAGCCATCCAGCATCGCAAACCTCAGTCCCAGTTCAGCTTGAAACTACATTGGCCAGGCCATAGAACATGGTATTTAGACAAAAAAATGGTGCCACTTTTGTTTAACTTATCAGGTAGTATACACTATGCCCCCCCCTAAGCTTATCATCACGATCCTCCTAGATGCATAAATTGTAGCCCCATTTGCCGCTTCACGTGGTCAGGTATCAACTTATTAACAAGCTCGGGAGATGCTCCAGATAACTGTAAACAGGGAGTTACAATAGTTGTCATCAGTTATGTTTAGCTTTGATGTTTATGATGAACACAGTGCATATAAATATTTTTCAATGCATTGCTTTGTGTACCCAAATAGACCAACACAGAAAGACAGTTAAAACACTTAAAAAGTTAATTGTGTATACACATGGGTTCAGAATGAGCAGCACTTGTATGAACCTTTTTAAGGCTTCTTATTTTTTTCAACTTTTTGAAAAAATAGTATCAATTTTATTCCTAGAGTTAAGTTTGTTAGTACAAATAATTTACTGCCAGAGCACAAGTATGGCCAAGAAAGAGTTTTAAGGACTTACTTCCTGTTTGAAGTTAAATAGAGGGGGAAATGGGCGACCATTTGGCAGGCGAGCATTGGGTTCACGAAGTTCATCAAAGAAAGGGTGTGCACATGCTTCAAGCTGCATAAAAAAATAAATTAGTCTAAAATTGCCGTGCTAGTTTTTCTAAAGAGCAACATTCATTGGTTAATCAAATTCGGGAGAAATACAGGCTGACATACATAATGCAATACTAAATTAGTTTGAATACAGAAAGCAGGGTAAAGCCAACCACACTTACCGCAGTGCACCGGAGACTTGGGGAGTATTGCAACAGCCGGGATGCAAGATCAATAGCTTCTGGAGGCATCTTTTTGTGGAATATCTACACACAATTTTGATGTGTTAGAATGCCCAGGAATATTTCCATGTTAATCACATTTTGATCATCTGAAAAACCAACTGTCTGAAAGGAGATAAAAATATAGACCTTGTGCCATGGGTGTGCTTTTATCTGTGGAAACCTAAAGTCATTGTAATTGGGATTCATACAGCGTACTTCCTCTCGAGTGGGTGTGCCAAGAACCTGCAATACAAAATTTTACAAAGGTGACTTATAATGACAAGGATGGCATGACTAAGGAACATACAATACATATCAACACCAATTATACCTTTATAATATGTACAAGCTGGTCTACTGCATTTTCGCCAGGGAATAATGGCTGCAAAAGTTCAATTTGTTTCAGATAACACATGGGTGGCAGATAATCAAGAGAACATTTACATCATTTTGTGGCAAATTTATATAATAGAATTGTAGTAACAATAATTAATGAAAACACATCAATGACACAAACCTGGCCCAAAAGAAGTTCAGCAAGGACACAGCCAGCTGACCAAATATCAATTGAACTTGTATACTCTGAGGCCCCAAATATAAGTTCTGGTGCTCGATAGAATCGTGAACATATGTATGATATATTAGCTTCACCTTTGACCTGATGAGACAAAATTGAAGGTTAGTAAATGATCCTGGATATTGTGAGATGGGTAGTAGTCTCACACTCTCACTAAAACATAAGTTGAAAGAATACAGAACATGACCAAAAACTTAAAAAAAAATGATGTTTCCACAAAAAAAGCCAAGAAAAAAAAATCAAAATATTTAATTTAATACGGTATAAAAGAATTTTGTTATAAAAAAAAAGCCCCATAGCTTGCTGTTGAGCAGACCAAGAAAAGACATTAACACAAGAAACTACAATCAAAACAATGTAAAAATTAAACCCTCTTCATCCAAAGTCCAAACGAAAACTTTATGGCGATTCATAGGTTATTGGTTGACATTTTGAGTTATTACTTTGTCAATATAAAAGATAATAGTGCTGGAAAAGTTGGACAAAAAATTAAGTACATCAAAGCAAAATAAGGAGGTCAACATACTAGAACTTTTGCACTTCCAAAGTCACATAGCTTCACTTGGTGTGTAAGAGGATCCACCTGGAATATACATAGAATGACGTCAAAGCCAGAAATAATTACTAATTTTAAGAATGAATTGAATTTGAATACGCGCACACACAACAACAACAATTACATAAACAAACCAGTATATTTTGAGGCTTCAAATCTCTGTGGCAAACTTTGGGAACAGTGTGGATATAAGCCAACCCCCTGAAAATCTACACGCATGCCATAGACTTTTATTAGGCACTGAGCAAATAAATCAGAAATATCTATTAATCAACAAACAGTATGCAGCATACCTGGTACATATACAGTTTAACGTAGATGATTGGCATTCTTTGATTAGCATTGCTATAGTGCTTTAAGACTCTATACATGGACTCTGGAACATACTCCATCACCAAATTAAGAAAAAGTTCATCTGTACTTGTAGTGGAAAAGAAACAATGCTTCAAAGAGATCACATTTGGATGATCCATCACACGCATTAACTGTAGTTCACGATTCTTGTATCTTCTGTCTTGTAAAACCTTTTTAATTGCCACTGCCTCCCCAGTTTCCAAGCATTTTGCCTAAGAAAAAGTTATCAGCATTTTGGCAAAATAGGTGGAGACAGCAAGAGTAAATGAATCTAGTATTAAGCCATAAACATACCTGGAAAACAATTCCAAATGATCCAGTTCCTACAACCCGTTCTGCCATGTAACTAATAGTCTACAAAAATCATTGTACAACACATTAAACTTGCAATCCAAGATAAGTGTCATAAGGCATTTTTAACAACCAAGCAAATAATTTTAAATAAGAGTAATATCATCAGCATAATGGAATTTACAAAGATCATACCTGTTTGGGTTCCCCATTTTTGCCTCCAATAGTTGTAGATATGATGTGTCCAGTTAGGGAATCATTCCCATTGATGACAGAGGTAGACATCTCCTGTTTAAACAAGGGTTGATATTAGAATTTAACTTTTCACAAAATAAGTAGTAATTCAAAAGGGTTTGGTTTCACTAGTAAGATAAAAGTTGGAAGAATACATTTAGCCATTTGGCAGGCGTATAAAAAACACTAACTAAAGGGTACAATGATCAACAAGATAGAAAATTAAAGCATCAAATTTCAACAGCACATCAAATAACTCAAAAAATGAAGTTTCCTAAAAGATATAACATGGGGAAAAAATCAGGATAGCAACTTAAGGATGATATCACGGAAATCCAGTGGTGGAAATAAGCTGCTAAAAAAAGTGAAGAAAGGGAAACAAGAAAAATAGCAGCACTATGTTGAAAGTAAGAACTAAAGGAACACAACGAGTTGCATGCTAAAATAAATTTAAACAAAGCAACAGCTAGCAGAAGACTAAAAAAAACTGGATGAAAATATCTTCATCAGAATTAGAAACCAAAAACAAAATAAAAATAAAACAAATCTGATGAATAACTGGCAAACGATCACAAGTTCATGACAAACAAAAAAACCAAATCGACGACATTTGAAAGTCCAACATCAACATAAGATCATAACAAGCGTGATCAGATTACGATACAAGTGTCGGCAACATACAACTCTTCAACCCAGTTCAGAACGTCTCCAGAAAAAAGGAAAAAAACAATAAAACCTCACAGAAACCCATAGATCAATACGAAAATAAACCAAATGGGTCATCTGCTGTTAGCTCAAAGACCAGATTTTCAGCAAGAAACCCGATTTTCTCCAAAATAACAAACCCTAATCTCCCCTTTGTTAACTGAGCAAAAAATAAAGTAGAGAACCAAAAATTACACATCTCAGACAACTCTAGCTTCACCCTCTTAACATCAACAACAAAAATCACAAAGACATTTTCAACTCTCCAATATCTGGGTCACTCATCTTTCTCACCAACCAAAACAACAAGGTCAGGAAAACAAAAAGAACTTTTTTCCGGGAAAGTACCTTATCCTCAGCCATGGCTAGGGGAGAGAGAGAGAGAGAGAGAGAAGGAATCTAAGAAGAGGAAGAAGAAGAAGAAGAAGAGAATGGTGAGAAAGAGAAGGGAGAGAAGAAAATTTTAATGGAGGACCCAGCAAGAGAAAGACAAGTCCATGTGATTCCAGCTCTCCTTTCTTTCCTCTGTCTTCTTTTTTTCTTTTCTTTTCTATTTATTTTTTACTTTTCCCAATTTCCTTGATTAGCTTTGTACATTAGGAAGACCTCGCTGTTAATCACAGTCATTTGGTGTGCTTAACTCAAATCACAAAATGAAAATAAATAAATAAATAAATAAAAATAGTCGATTTTATGAGTTTTTCACACTTTTTTATTTTTTTATTTAAAAAGTGTGAAACACTCGTAAATTCATCCAAAAGATAAAAAAAATAAAATTTAATTATTAAATATATAAAAAATATGATAAATTAATTTTACAAATAATTTTATAATAAAATAATTTCTAAATTTTATAATTTAACGTTAAATTGATTTAAAAAATATAATTTATTATAAAATTGATGTTTCAATATTACACTTTAATAATAAAATAATTTCATAAATTTAATTATAAGATTAATTTATCATATTTTTTATATTTTGAGAGATTAAATTTATATTTTTATCTTTTAAAAATTAATTTGACAATACATTGTTTTTTAGATAAATTTGACTATTTATTGATAAAATAATTAACAACAATAATGATACTCTCTTTTTTTAGGAAAAAGAAAAACAATAATGATACTACTTGATTGAGTCATGTTTTTTTGCTTTTATCATTTTAACGCGGGATTCATCTCAAAATGAGTTATGAGCCAGAATGATTGTGGCATATATGATATCATTGGGTCCAATTTCTAACATCAGCCATAACAATTTTTTAAACATTTGTAAATTGTAAATATTTTTACAGTGAGATGTTCTTGGACATTATACCTTTTCCAATTAATTGTTAATTGAATAATGGCAAGTTAATGAATTATCTCACTGTAAAAGAAGTCTCTACATGACGATGTCTTTCTAAAAAAATATGAATATTTTATCTGTGTTAGAATGTATAACATTAATTTTGAATTATATTAATTTTGCAAAATTGATTTTGTAGTAATATAATTTATATTTAGATATTTCATTATAAAATTAAATAAAAAATTATATATAATATAAAATTTTGAATTTAACGTATAAGTTGTATAAGTTATTTAAAGTTATTTCAACTCATAATCAATTTTAAATTCATAATTAATTATAAATTTTCATTAAGTAAAACTAAAGATGTAAAAATATATCCAAAATTAATTTTAAATTCAAAATTAATTTTTTAACACCAAACCAAACACACACCACATGATTCCATAAAAATCTATGGACTCATCCAATTCAAATTTAGAGTGATTAATAATAAATCAGATTAACTTTTTCTAAAATAAATTATTCAATAAAAACTAGACCTTGAAATATTTCAAAAAATGTTTGACAAAATAACTTATTTAATTAATGCTGTAAAAAAATTTAATTAATAATAATATGCAAACCAAATAATACATTAAATTTTTTAAATAATTTTTGAAACTGTGCATTTACTACTTTATTTTAAAAATTAAAATCTTTTGGTCTATTAATTTATTTAAAGATAATATTTTTACTTATTTAATATGGTTTTACAATAAAATAGCCCTTTAAGAAAAATAGGTTAAATCAGATTTTTAAAAGAAAAAAAAGTCTATGGGTTTTAATTCGTGTTTTTCTTATTGTATGAGTGCAATTTTGTTGCCGTTATTTTTGGGTGATGAGAACCAAACAACTGAATTCCTTTTGGTGGGATTTAAATATAAATACTGGAAGAGGTATCAATTGATTTAGTTGGGACAAATTTTACATGCATAAGAAGGTTGGAGGTATGAAATTCTGTAATTTTTACGGCTTTAATTTGACTATTTTAGAAAAGCAAGGTGATAATCTTTTGATGACCATAATGTTATAGTTACTAAAGTTTTAAAATCTAAATATTTTTCACAATAAGACTTTTTGGGGGCTCGGTTGGACTATAACTCAAGTTTAATTTGTCGTAACATTTATGTTTCACAAGCTGTCTTAATGAAGACTCGAGATGACAGTTTGGAAATGGTGATAAATTAAATGTCAAGAAAATCCTTGGTTGAGAGATAAGAACCTTTTTTTAATTTCAAATTCTATTGAAGGTTTAGAACACTTGCTTGTTAGTGATATCATTCATGAGGCGAAGGCTATTGCATTTCTCCTTGATCTAAAATGGATTGATCTTATGAAGTCGCAAAATGTGATTATTAAATTAGATTGCAAGCAATCAATTGATGTTCTATCTCATATCAATCCTAATTAATTACACTGAGTTCCGTTCTATTGAGGCAAGTTATTCAAGTTACTTTTGTGAGAACGTTTAGGTTTCATGTTAGTCATCAAGGTTTTTAGTATTTACCATTTTGTATTGATTTTATTATTATGAATGGAATGACATAAGTCTCTTTCTTTAGAAAAAATTTGGGTAAAATTAATTTTTAAATATACATAAACGAACCAAGATTGAGCTTTATAAATGTATGCAAATTGGGGAAGATGGCTATGCAACAATGAAGAAATATCAAAGAAGAAAAATATTGACAGTGATTGTCCTCCAATAAAAAAGAATCAACAAAGAGAAATGTAATTCTCCAAAGGCGTGTAAAACATTAATCTTCAACTTCCATTTACGTCTACCAATCTCTATAAAAATTGGATGCAACATGGTGTTTCGGTAAAATCAATGTCTTATTATTTGTATTGTCAATTTTTTTCATGTAGATTGGTTTTATTTATAGTTCATGTCTTTTAGTGAATAATTTTAACCTTTCAAATAGATACATTTCATGAATTTTAATGTAGAATTATACCTCATTACTCTTATTAAAGAATCACATCTCATTATCCTTAATGAATAATTAAAATTGTTCATATTAACTATTTTTACATCAATAAACACATAATTTCATAAAAAAAATACAATCTTTTGTTAATTTTGAGAATCTCGTGTATAAACTTCAATGTAATATTTTGTTTGGATGAGAAGTAATTTTTTTTATAAAAAATAGAATAAATAGAAATAAATAAAAATAAAAATAGAAAAATGTATTATATAGATGAAATAAAAATGAAATTCCTTAAAAAGAAAAACTAAGAATTAAAGAAATGAGAAAGAAAAAAAATATTCCTATTCATTTGAATGAAATAATGAAAAATAAAAAAAAATTATATAAAAAAAATTCTATACAATTTTAAAAAATAAAACTTAACCTCTAAAATAAAACTTTTACTTTATATTTAAAATTTATTATTTATTTTGTTATTAAATGTTTATTTGATTTTTGAAACATATATACGGGGAAGGATTTCTCTTTCCCTTACTTTTCAAATAAATAAAAGAAATTTTATATTTTTTTTCTTAGTTTCCGTTAATTTAAACATGGTGTGTGTCCATTTTCACAAATCTTTTCAAAAGAATTTAATTTGTGTATGATTATTATTAAGTTTTTTTTAGGGTATGAAAAATAAATAATTGATATATTCAATAATATGAGGTAATAAGGAAAAAATTAAAGAAAATTTGAGATGTGTTAAATAAGGGCCTATCTAGAATAGTTTTATGTTGTAAGTTTCAAAAAATTCTTCCACTGTAGAAGAGAGAGACCTTATGTTAATGGTTGCATTAGAGGAATTTGGACCAACGAATAGTGATAATAATGTAGTTCTCAACCTATCTTAGAATATGAACAGCTCATCAAAATATTAGAGGACTCAATAATGCCTAAAATATTTTACTGTTGCGGAAGAAATTTCTAGTAATTTAACTACTACCAAAAAAATTTGTAGTGGTCTTATTTATAGTATTACACGTCAAACCTCTAAAAACTTATATATTTCATCTCCTCATTTGTTTCTTTTTGTCATCTTTTATGTTTATCTCTATATTGGATTTTAATAGTTTTCAAAAGATATTGTGAGAAGTTATGCCTTGCTTGGTAGCATAGAAATAAGATAAAGAGAGTGGAAATGTGAAGAGTGAAAATAATATTAATTGTTTGATTGAGTGAAAATAGGATATAACATATTAGTACTTTTATATTTTATTTTTCACTTATTTTCATTCATCTATCTATTTCTTTTTCTTATTTCATTTATATTTTTCTTTAATCAAGAACATTTATAATATCTACTTTACTTCTAGCATATTTTTATTCACTCTATTTCTTTCTTCTTTGCTAAACGTAACTTAATTTTTTTTATGAGAACGCTACCCCTCCCCTCCCTCCTAACACTTTAAATCAGCACAACGCTGGAATTTACATTTTATATAACAGAGTCATAAACTGTGTGAAGCCTATGATCAATTAGAGATAGAGAGAGAGAGAGAGGAAGATCAACTTCGGTGTGAAGCCTATGATCAATTTCTTCATAAAAAATTCACCATATGATACACACTTACACAGTTATCACTCATGCTTCACTCTCACACCAACTAAATAATATATAACCCCTTATCAGGAAAATGATGCTTTTCCTATAACATCTTTTCTTGATGACATCTTTTCTTGATGGTATAACTAACTTTCCTACCGTGGAGGGAAAAACCGGTTGAGGTTGAAAGGAAGTGTATAGAACTCTTCGTTTCGGCTATCTCCATTGAATGTTCTAAACTTGGCCCACCATGGCATTCCCCTATCTTTGGCGCTATCCTTGTAATCAAGAGTATTGTCCAAGAACACAGCAACAATCAATGCAACAGTTGGAGATGAGAAGAATATAGTATTAAGGAAATCATCGAACTGAAAAAAGAAAAAAAGAAGAGAAAATTAGTACCATAACAAATAGAAGCAGAAGATGCATAATTGTTCTGTCACTTTATAAGGATTTTTATGACATAGGCCATTTCATTAGTCACATGAATGACCCCATGAAGAATTCACAATGAGATAAATAACAGTTCTTATGAAGTACAAAACAGTATATGCATTTTGACATAGTGCATGTTTGGATAACCATTGTATCCCTTCTAAAAGTAGGTTCAGAATAAAATATGCAAATAGTATCATTTTCTAAAAATATTTTCATCAGAGTGGTTATTCAAACATGCACATAGTAAGATTTTCATAAGTTCGTATAGATGAAACAATAAACTCACCCATCCAGCCCTTGTGTGTGTAGGACCATGAAGGGCTTTTGAAGTGTACTCTCTGAAATACTCAGGAACAGAAAAACCTAAGAAAAGGGCAACACCAACAATAAAGAGGTTCCTCATTGAGTTCATGTTAGTGAACTGCAAGAATGATAGCCCCACAGAAGCTGCAAAAAAATAAGCTTGTCATAAAAAAGATAGAGGAAGCCAAGAGATGTTTAAACCAAACCAAAGGTGAAGTGGTGATACTCACCCACAAGGCCAAACAGAACACAATATACAGCTGCAAAAATGGGGAATGGTATTGATGCAAATAAAGCTCCAAATTTTCCTGAACAAGAATTATGTGAATTGTGCATTGTAAGTGAAAGCTACTAAAAGGACGATAATATAGTTAGGACTATATACTCCATAGTTTGGCACTCACCTAACATTGAGAAGAATATCATAAAACCAGCTGAAATTTGAATGACCCTTCGACTTCCAACACGAGTGCTTCCTAGAAGCCCTACATTCTCTCTGTCACGGATGATCCTATGAGAATCAATATGTGTCCACAAAAGTGAAAACTAAGAAAAATGAAGAGTAACACTTACACAGAAACTGTTGAACCGGTTAGTGTTCCAAAAAGGCCATTCAGCAAGATTCCAATTCCTTGCCAACCAATACCACGGCTCAGAACATGAGCTGGAGGTGGTGTTGCACTTGCTAGTCGTGATGCAGCTTTGTATGCCCCAGTTGACTGCCACAATTTTTTTCAATGTAACTAGTCAACACTACCATTTGAATTTCTATTAGAACCATCTTTGGTACGACAAATATTAGTAACATACCTTTTAACACACTCTTTGTTATTGACTGAAATTTATTAGAAATCATAAAACTTTATGTCTCACTTCTTATTTAACAGGTTTCACTCACTATTTTATAGTTTTCAATAAATTTGAAACAATAATAAAGAAGTGTGTTGCTGAGCTCCTTGTTCAGTAAATATGTATAATACCTCTATTAAGGAGACTAAAACAGCAGCCATCATCCCAAAAGCATGACCAGCATCAAATGTAGGAGCACCCCACTCAAGAGGGTATGGAATCTTCATCCTGTAGGCAACATGTTCAAGAGTCATTTGGCAACAGCTCAAAAGTGCTTGCTTCCTGCACCTGAATTATGATTATAACATTTAACTATTTTAACAGATGCTTTTTTGTACCAACCATGGAGCAGAAGAAATGAGGTTGGCCCTGTCTGTTCTGCAGTTATGTTGGGTTAAATCAGGACGGTGTTTGTATGCTCCACTTGCTGTTAATAGATGTGCATATGCCCATATCACTGTGGTTGATATTAGTAGAGCAAATCTCTCTAGTATTGGTAATTGTCTTGTATGAAAATTTTTCAAGTACTGCAAAACAGCAAAAATCGTAACTATTTAGTATATTTTCAATAGAGAATAAACACCAAATATTGGACATTCACAATAAATGCCCTTCTTTGGCCTCACCAAATAATTATCATATAAGTTCTCATTTTTAAATTCAAAGTCATATCACTCAAGAATGTTTCTGTCAAAGCACTGCATTGGATTAAAATGAAACATTAAAAATTCACTTTAGATAGTTGAAATATCCATTCCGTATTGCTTGTTACAGGTTAATTAGATTAACTTCACATAAATGTGAATTTGATTAGTACCTGAGAGAAGACAACAAACAGAATTAACATGGGAATTCCAATTTCAACGCAATGCCCAACCTGGAAAAAAAAAATAATGCTAGTCAGTCTGAGCCAAAAAGAGATTAATTTGTATTGTTGACACGTGTTATTGTTATATACCAAAGGGAATCCTCGGTCAAATAACCCAAAACCAACTAATGCAATTACTGGAACCATTCCAAGTGGACTGAAAAACCTGAAAAAAAAAAAGTAAGAATACAGTAAGTATTTGATGTATAGATTAAGCTTCATTCTTTAATTGGAAGAGTAACTATGCATTTCAGTTAGAAGAGCTCACCTAGAACAAATGCCCCATAACTGACTAAAGCCCAAAATAATTTGTATGCTTGATGCTACTATCATTGCCCCTTGTATTGCTCTCATGGTGTTAAGAAATCTCTGGATATAAATAGAAGAGGTTAGTTTAATCTATTGAAAAAAAAAATTAAATGCTTAAACTCACATTATTTTTCGCCTAATAAATGTCACGCTGCCTTATATTTTGTCTAGAAGGATTAGACGTAATCTTACATAAAATTAAAATTGTTCATAGCGGTTGTATTGTCCATTACTAATCGAATCATCAACTTATTATAATTGAAATGTGGCAGCCAAATAATATATTAGAGAAATGTACAAACCAAATGTGGGTCCTCTATCCTTGTCAATGAGGAATCATGAATAATCGATATAATGGGGACCATAAATGCATAAGATCCTCCTATCACTGTTGGTAACCGGGTTCCAAAGAGTGTCTGCAAAAGTGTATTAATTCCTTCAACAAAAAGCAGCGTCTGCACCACCCTCACTTTATCATCCTGAATCATTGTATCAATATTTGAAATATCAAATATCAATTCTCTGTATAATAGTCCGGACAATGCAAAGTAAAACTACAAAGACCATGAGGAAATTTCACTTTCAGAATCAACATTTTTCCTTCTCTGTGGGACCCACACGGCTCATTTCAGCTTATGATTCGTCAAAATAAAAAACAACAAACAATGTAAAGGCAAAACAAAAAGTTTCTCCATTCCTCCTCAGTAGAGAGATTTGGCAATATCAAACAATTTCATCATACATAATAATATAAAACAAAATGAAGAAGCAAAACAAAAGGAGTTGAAGTTGAAGGGAATGACTTACATCACTTCCACCCATCAAAGGCACAAGAAATGAAGGAATCATGACTGCAGTTCCTAAGGCCAAAATGTAATGCTGGAAACCAAGAACTATTGTCTCCACTACAGTTCAAAACATTCTCATTAAAACCAAAATGGGAACAACGCACAAAAAAAAAAATTCAATCTTTTAATGAAGCTGAAAATGCAGTTGAGGAAGTGGGCATACCCCAGGAAGGGTTTGAGTCTATACAGTACTCTAAACCTTGAAGTTGATCCATTGGTGGGTGGCTTATCTCCTCTGGCTTTGGAGCTTCCATGATTCCTTTGCACTCTACTTTTACCTACAACTCTTAATGCTTATGAAGGACAAAATTGAGAGTGTGAGAGGAAGAAAGGTAGATAGAAAGCTAGAACTTTGGTCTAGTGTGTGAGAAAACTGAGAAAGGGAGAGTTAGTCAATGTATGATTGAAAAGGAGAAAGGAAAGACCAATAGAATGATGGAAGCAAGAGAGAGAGAGAGAGAAGGAGAGTTATTATTTTTTTAGAGAAAGAAAGTATGTGAGAATGCACAGTTGAATAGAAATGGTGTGAGAACAGAACAGGGCGGCAAAACAACTGAGAAAGAGAAATTGCACTGTGTAGTGTGTAGTTCAACACTTACACAACCTCAATCTTTCTCTCCTTTTTTTTTCTCTTTGCTTTTTATATATTTTTATATTTTATACATTATAAAATGTTAAAGGTGCCGTTAACTTTTCCGTATCCCCAAAATGGCCCTTGAGGAACTTCTAAAGTTCTGAATTAAAATGTTACCGTTGCCTTTCAGTTCTTATTAATCTTTTACAATTCAGTTTCTGCATAAGTTTCCAAGTGCATCATGATCCTGAGAATATTAATTAAAAATTAAGCTAGGGTAAACACGACCATTGAGTAAAAAGGGTAGGGATAAAATTAATGCGAGAGATGACTCGTGGTTTTCTTTTTTCTACCATGATATTGATATAAAATATGTAACGCTCCTTAATATAATAACAATTAATAATAGAAATATATTTTAAAATGTCTATAAAAAGAAAAAAATTTAAAAATTTCAATGGTTTAAAATACTTTAAATAAATATTTAACAAATGTGTTCTTACAAAAATATATAACTATTTTTAAATATCGACATCTAAAAATATAAATCAAACTAAAACAAAATTTAACTAATAATGAACTAAGTCTTCAATTATTTCTCATCTCAAAAGTTTATTCTTCAAATCCTGAGAATAACATTTTTAATGAGATAATAATCTCAGTGAATAAATAAGTTCTAAAAGAGTTCTTAAATAGTGTTGTTCTAAGTCAACACGTTAATTGAAGAATTCAACTATGATATCCACAAAATTAAATTAAAAATAATATATACATAGTTATAAACAACCACAAATTATTCACTTAACATTTCAATAAATAAATATCAATACCTCACTACATTCAATTATTGAACAAACAAACAAATATCGCAACACAACTTAGTAGTTTTCAGAATCACTTGACTTAACTCTTTGGTTTGCAAAATCGATGCAGATCTCAAAGTCTTCAAAGGGTCTATGAACTTATATCTATACAATGGTGTCACACTACCTTCCTCATCATAGATGGAGTTATCTATTTTCTCATCTCATCTTAGATGGAGATATTTCATGCATATTTAATTCTTAAAATAAAATATACATTATCACTTCTTCTTAAAATATGATGATCAATTCACACATAATTACAAAACATCATTTCAAATAACTATCAAATAAATACTCTAATTTCATACACACTAATAACTTACAAAGACATACCCCAAATTATAGCACATATGAGTCAATTAATAATTAATTATGAAATAAAACACATATATCAAAATATATTTTAATTGATATATATATATATGATAGCTAAACATAAATTTTAAGCAAATTGATTTATGAATTTTCAAATAAATTTCAAGATTTAATATGCAACCAGTAAAGAATTGTACATTGCATAACTCATTTTTGTAAAATTAAATTAAATCCCACATATATTAAATTTTACATGTTTGTATGATTATATCATACACTTAAATAATTTCATACAAGAATATCACAAAATCCAAATTTTACAATCATCACAATGATTAATTCATTCAAGGATTAATGTATCAATTTATCGATTTATGACCAGTAAATTCAAGAAGACGTGTTTCCAAAATCTATATCATGAAAGTTTTTAAAAAATTATTTTACTTACCTCTTGAAGCACATAGTGTCATGTGTTCTTCGCTTATTACTTCTCTTCTCCATTTAGTGAGTCAACAACATTCTATTTGTTTCTTTTTTCTTCTCGATCCTAAATGATATGTTAATTTTATATTTTCTGAGAGAGACTGTTTATAAAATTTTAGGATAAAAGATTTGTCTATCCTTCTATAAATACAAGAGTATATGATTTAAGATTGGGTGGAATGAGATATATTCTCAATAGGTTTGACTAATCAAATCTTTCTTTATCTTTTTCTATTATCTAGATTTATCTAATTATTAAACATTATTTAATATTTCATTTTCTTTTAAGATATATTAAGATAAAACATGTTAAGATTTAAATTGTTCTCAATGGTCACAAATTCAAATATAACAAATATCTTATCCAAACTAGATATACAATGTTATATTATTACTATAATAATTATTTTTGCAAT
>PYAF01001757.1:517548-534461 GCA_007407185.1 Glycine tomentella
CACAAATTCAAATATAACAAATATCTTATCCAAACTAGATATACAATGTTATATTATTACTATAATAATTATTTTTGCAATAATAACAATCTTTTAATCCTTTTAATTAGGATATAAAACTGTCACACTTTCTTTTATAATTATAAAATAATTTCAACAATCTTATACCAACCATATAATCTTTTATTAATTGATAAAATGATTATTTAACTCGATCAATTTTAAATAAAATAATTAAAATATACATAATTTTTTATTTAATTATTTCAACAATATTTAATATATCATAATACAAAAATTCCAAAAATAATCATATATATATTATCACAATCATTTTAATTCAAACAAAATTTTATACTAATAATTTTTAAACTAAAGCTAATAATAATTATTATAATAAAATTTTAGGATGTTACAAAATATTTACTATCGAAATTAGTGATTAAAATCCGTCGACAATCCTAGGTGTACGAGGTGAGTATTCTCCTCCCAACATGATTTAATATGTTAAATTTTGCTTATCTTTTTTTTTTTTAATGTACAACAAAATTTAATATGACCTATTTATTTCATTTTTAATGAGAGAGGTGGACACAAAATTTTCATGATATGGTGATGTAAAAATTCAATTAGAGAAGATTCATTTCCTATATAGCATACCTTTCCATATTCTTTTAAATAATGCATATTTTTTTAAATAATGCAAATTCTTTATGATTAGTTAAAATTTATTGAAAATTATTAAATTTTATGAATTTCATTTTTATTTAATGATTTTCAGTTGTAAATTTTACTTTTGAAGGGGAAAAAAAGCTTTTAATAAACTTTTGTTAGAGTAGAGAATATTCAAAGCATTTTTCCCCTAATGAAACTGAGTCTAAGTTCATGTCACTTTAACAAGATACAGAGGAAGTTTTGATTAAAAAAATTCAGCAAGAGATTCTACCTCTCTACAAATATATCGCATTCCATCCCACATGATGAAAGAGGTCTGAAAAAGGTATGGTAAGCTATCTTTATGAACTAAAAGAAATGAAGAAAGCAAAATAATGCTCCTAAGTTATCTCTTAAGGCACAATTCCTAAGTATATCCCATTAACAACCAAAATCATTAGTTGGTCATAAAAAGAGGAGCCTTAGTTGTAGCCTTTCGAAAAAAAACTATACATACAGGATTTAGGATTACTTGAAGAGGCTTTTTCTTTTCCTTTTATGTGACTTTCCCTTTTTTTCATTCAATGGGCCTGCTTGCATGGGGAAAAAGAGCAAGGGAATGATGATTTTGAGGAGTTGATGTGGATACTGACGAGAGTGGTTGAGCCTTGATAGGCAAATGGAAAGGAAGCACAAGCTTGTCAGATAATGTCATAAGAGATTGAAGGTGCAATTGAAGATGTTGATACGTAGGAACAAATGGGAGAGGATCTTGCATCGAAGATATTGATGGGGTCTTTGGTTCGGTTTCTAATTATTTTTGTTGGTCGTGCAATGGCCAATATAGGGTTAAAAGTAAAAGACGATTTTTGACTTTGAGTTCCCCACAAAAAAAGGAAAAGGGACAACCCTGAACTTGTTGACTCCCACATTCTCCACCCAGAATCGGGAAGCTAATAAAAGATGAGATAATGTAATTCTAATGGTCCTTCACCAAAACAAACAACAAAAGGTTTATGCTGGTAACTGATTAACGAATCCGATGGTTGGATACGAGTAGTGCTGCCTAATTAATGGTCATTGTATAAAAAAATGATTATGTTCATTTTTTTTCTAGAAATATTCATATTCAAATACTATTACATTACATATTTAAGTATTTAACTAATTTTCATCAAATCAAATAAGTCCATTATAGACATCCAAAATTTTACAGTCCATATTCATATTTAGTATCCGACTCTAAACTCAAAATCCTAAATATGTACTAGTATATTTCTGAAAAATTACCATGTAAAAAAATAAATCATTCTATAAAAGAGCTAATTTCAAAACCGTAATGTTTTAAGTTCTTAAATGAAGGAATATTGTACAAGTGGCATTTTTAATTGATTTTTTTGTCACATTTTTTAATTGATTTAAGATTAAAAAAAACTTCCTTTTCATTTTTATTTATAATTAAGTAAAATCTGAATTCTCTAGGGAGAAAAAAGGATAACAAATAAGGGATTTTTCCTTAAAAGTATAAATATTCAATATTGTGGGTTCATTGTCTTTAGTGAAAGACACTGCATTTACATATTTTCAACTCTTTATACAAGTTAGGGTGCGTTTGTTTGCGAAAAAAGAAAATAAAAAATGAGAAAAATGAATAATCAAATATGTAAATAGGTGAAAAGTCCGAATGAAATGAAGAAGGATGAACTCTCCACCTTGCAAATCAATATTCCAAGTGACAATCGGAAAATGCACTAGACTACAATGCCATTAAGCATTACATATTGTATTTTATATTTATTAAAACGAAAAGACAAAGGGACAAAGACAAATATGTGCACGACTCTTCAGCTTTATCAAATTATGAGAAATGCTAGTAAAATATTCTTTAATATTTTTTTTTATAATTGATTCAAATTTATTAAAAACTACAAATTTTTATGGATCTTATTTTTTATTTAATGAATATATTTCCTAATTTAAAATTTTAACAAAAATACTATATGTTAGAAGAAGAAAAATGTGTTAAAAGATTAATAGTATACTATGGTTAACTCTCGGTGCACGCATATAATAGCTGGACCGCAGAAACCCAATGCCACTTTTTCAACTCAGCTACACTTGAAACAAATCAATTTTCCACAATCCCACTGGACGGTGTCATGTTAATATACCTAACTCGGATCATGTCTTTTTGTCTTGCTAAATGCTAATCCTCGTTTTTTGTAGAATGCCTTTTCCCAATTTTTGCCATAAATTAGTGCTGAATTACTGCAACCACAGATTCTCTCGGAGAACTACTGTCGTAATTTTTATTGAAATTGAACGGGGCCCAACGCCACTAATATTATTATTCTATGCGTTCGATTCTTGTTTTTAGAAAGCACGACTAGCATTGTTAATTTTTTTTTCCTGAAGTAGCACTATAATATGGACCGAGCTTGGTTCCAAGATACTGGTAATGCAACACAACTTGTTATAATTTATGGGAAGATAACTAGGTTATACTACTCCATTGCATTTTAACATTAATTCGGTCCAGCTTACAAGAGTTGCTCCAAGAGAACAGTCAGACTTGTTTACAACACAAGCTGTGCTTAACAATCAGATTCTTTTCTTGTCAAAATACAATCAGATTCTTTTAAAATTGGTAACAGAATTGAAGAGTATCCATGCTCCAGCTATAATTTTTTTCTTAAATTAAAATAAAGAAGGTATTTAATGTGAAGGATAGGGGTACAGAAAAAAAACTACTAATGAAGTGATGGAACACGTTGTGAGAACGTATTTAATGCCCTTTAATCTATGCAGCTTGTGCATGTCAGAAAAACCCTATATGGAAGATCCCCCCCTTTTTTCATAGAGAAGTACTAATTAGAGGGCGTACGTAAGATATGTGGGTCGAATACTGAAAATCTTCACACAAGGATGAAGGATCCATACTGCTACCATAAGCTTGAATTGGAAATAATGAACATAATAGACTAATTAAATATGCAAGCACTACAACAACAAAACTTTATCTCACCATGTGAGGTCGGTTGCATAATCAAATATGCAAGCACTAACCAAATAAAATTTTAGGCATTAACAACAAGCCCCCAATCAATCAACGAGATCATGGGTTACATACTGAATTGGAAGAATTATTCCAACTAAAGGCGCGGTTGGACCAGGAATTTTTTTCCAAGCTTGAGAATATACAGTGTCTACGATCGTTGCCAAAGTTCATTAACAGACAAAAATGTTTCCGAAAAATCTCTGCCACAGCTTATATGCAATATTCGATACTACAGGCCCACAGTGAATTGCTCAGGACCTTCTCTCTACCCTCCTTTCACTAGATCTTTTCTCAGCCTCCCGCTTTTTTTGTTGCCTGTCCAACAAAATGAGATTTATTGTATCAAACAACTATATCAGCTAATTGCAAGTCGTTATAACTGAATATTCCATCCATTTGACTGTCAATTTCATGAAAAACATCAACCACACAACAATAGTTTTGTCTCTCTAGGTAAAGTCAGCAATATGAGAACTGGACAAGGTTAAAAATCAAATTCTCAGGGATATTATTTTTTTACCAATGAAATAACGTTGGCCTTAAACAGAAACACGTTTCTCAAGTATATGACTGACCATTCAAAATCAATATTTAATTTTGGAAATCTCTCCAAGTAATATGTTAATTTAGATTCTAGTTTTTTGTAGTAGACTTGACATGTTCAAATTGGAAAAATGCAAACACCTAAAAAATGTCTACACAATAAAACGTGTCAAACTAAAATCAAATCTTAGAAATTGAAAGCATAACCAGAATCAAAAGATATAACTAGAATGCATATGAAAGTTCATGGTTGTTCATCAACTTACGCAAATTGCATGTATCCACCACCAGCATTAGCAGCAGATAAAATTGCTGCATGAGCCCCAATAGTAGATACAGAATCCTTCCCTGCAGAGGGCAGAGGATTTTTTCTATCACCATCCACCTATCATTCACAAAAATTTCATAAGCACAGTGAAGAATGTCCCTGTAGTTGCTATTGAATTTGTTAAGATGAATACCCTATCCCATTTTGATTTTTTATTCTGTCTACCATCCCGATTAATAGAATCACAAGTAAGAGGCACCACAGGCAAACCACCTGCAGTCACCGCAGAAACACCTACAGCAAAAAATCAATATAAAACACCATAAGAATAAAGATGTGGAAATAACTTCTAAGGAACAGCTTCGCAACTGCATAAATAAATTAGGTGGTTTCTGAACCTGCAATGGGCATGCTAATCCTAGGAGCGCTAGCTACAATTCCTGGTTGTGCACCCCCTGAAATAAATTCAACCTTCTGTGCTTTCTTCTTCTCTTGCTCTTTCCTCTCACTTTCGCGCCTCATATCAGCTTCTGTTTTGTTTTAGTCAAGACACATGAGCAAAAAGGAGTATATAATGGAAAAAACAATAAAAGCTGCAACATCACTAACATCGAGTAATCTGTAAATTTTGAAATATTTTATCAAATATACTTCACCAACTGTAGCATAATTACTCTAACACAAGCTCTAATAAGTTAGCCATGAATGTCAGCCAAAATGATAAATTATCTTCGAATCAGGGAAAACACATTCTACAATTAAAAATTAAAAATAATTATAACATTGAAATCCACAAAATATAGGAGGTCTGCAATATACTTGAAATAGTTGGTTTACTGGGAATAAACAGCTAACAATCACCTAATTCTCAGAAGAAGAAAATGTAGATAATTATGTACAGAAACCACAGTAGATTCGATGATTTATTTAACAAAACAAATGTCTAAAAGGAGCAAAGTACACACAAATACAGCAACCAACAACATAAAAGACAGAGAAGAAGTTGTCTACCCATGTCATCACAGAAGTCACTTTGATCATATCCATGAGGGTCAAATACATCTTTACTGAAGCAAGACCCTATTTGATCAATATCCTGGTACCTCACTGCATGCAGTAAGAAGTCAGGGTTGCGATAGTCCTTCCTGTTGCGAACTTCTGCATTGAAACTTTTTCCAGCCTTCTTATACTCCAGGAATTTATTTATTTTTCTCTGCCATGACACAAGGTAAATACAATGATGTCAAGGGAATGCAATGTCTAAATACTAAACCATCAAACAGAAAGCTAACACTTGGAAACATCCTAGATCCTACCCACTACCCAGAACATAAAATTTAACTTGATTAATGAATGCGACACAACACAATGTCTAAAAGCTATAGAATGCTGGGGCAGGGTCATTCTTCTTTTCTTTTTGTCTCCCCCTTTTGTTAAATTGGAAAAATGGAAATGTGATAGAAACATTTAAAATATGACTTTAGTTTGAAGATGAAAACTTAAAAGAAAATTTATAACCATCTATTTGAAATATGACTCCAAAAAATTGATTTTAGGTAAATGATATACATATAAGATGTTAATAAGCAAAATTATAATTTTAAAGAATATATAATAATAAAATTGCAATTATCTAGATGATACACATGTATTCACAAACATAAATACACACACACACACGAGATATTCACAAGCTATTAATCTCAAACCTACAAAACTTGAGCTTGACTCATTTAAATAATTGAGCCTAATTATAAGCTTGATTATTTGTATAACTAAACAAACTAGCTTGAACAAACATTTAATAAGTTGAGATTTGATAATTCACAAATAGCTCAATTCATTTATACCTGAGTAGGCAGCACAGATATCCACATCCTCAACACTAGAAGAGGCACCCATATTAGTGTAGAGAGGAAACCCATTTTATTTCAAACAAGATAGTTTCCTTTTTTTTAAAAAAGCCTGCAAATTTAAACTGACTTTATACTGCAACATATGAAATGCTAAACCAAGTCCCTTAAAAGCAGGAGTGAGTGTGGCCAAGTTATTTTGGCTGTGACATTTTTCTCCTTAAAGGTGCCTAAACATTCTTTTTTATAAAAATATTCTAATCATAACTAATTAATTCTTTTGAAATTAAAAAAATTTAACCATTAAATGAATTAATCGGCCCAAGTGCAGTGATGAATTAATCAGGCTGGTTCAATCAATTTGAATAATCTTAGCTTATTGTAGAGCTAGTCCTCATTCAACTGTGAATACCAGTTCTTTCGTTGGTTTTAGGCCTTTATTGGTCATTTGTTCTAGTAAATACTGTTTTTGGGTCTTCGGATGGAATTTAGTTTTTTGACCCAAAAAAATAATGAAACATAAACAATAAGTAGGCTCTCATCTTCAAGCTTCAGCACTATCAAGTTCAGTTCAATTCCAAGTTTCCAACCCAAGTAAAAGATTTTGTCGCTTTCCCTCCAATCTCAAACAAAAAATTGCTTTAAGAAACCCTAAAATCATGTTTTCCAGAATCAGGTCCCACACACGACAACCTTTTCTTTTACCCAACATGCAGAAATTGGACGATTCACTATTCTTTCAATTCAGATGCAATTCAAGCATTTCTGAGTGCAATTCAAGGTCAAATTAATACACATAGCAATCTGAATCAATGGCTCTGAATTGAATTGGATGTGAATCTTATGATTCTTGTGATTCTAATATGATGGCCACACAAAATACAGAGGAAAGGACCAAAGCAAACCAGTCTAAGCAATGCAAGCTACTTTATAATATATCAAAATGGCATTCAACAATTGATAGTAATTGAACCATTTTAACAGAACTTACTTGTAACTCCTCTGAGCATTTAGCTTTTGGTGGGGGAGGGAGAAATTTATCTAATGGATCTACATATTTTTGCTCATCTTGATCTGCTTCTCCAAGTTCTGCATCCTCTGATCTGATCACAGCATCATTGTTCATGGTATCAGATTTCAATGGCTCAGAGAACTGGGGAGTGTTAGCTTGATTACTAGGTGTCAAAACTTGGACTGTTCCCAAAGGTGTTCTGTCTTGCAAATCACCTGCAATAACATATTCAATAAGGTACTAAGACATAAAAGAAATGCATCTACAACGATAGTAACGTAATCAAATAAATTAAATAAGGCTATAGCCTCTTCTAAAAATTGAATATAAGCATGTTGTTATTCCCTTTTGTATTTACCCCATTCATAAGCATAACAAGTAGTGAAACAGAACCATCAATGCACTCCTTCTGCTCAACCTCATTCACAAAAACCCAAGTACGGACCACAGTATATGTAATACTTCAAATGAAAAAAAAAATATTAAATAACCCAAACCTTAATTAGAAGTCTTACAAAACAGAATTATTAGTTGTATCTAAGTTTGTGAAGCCTTTATTTTAGAAGAATGGAAACAAAGCATTTAATAGCCAAATAGAGTACATTCATTGAATGAGTGAGTGGTAAATAATGTAGTGGAATAATCAAAAGGATAAAGAATATTTATTCAATTCCATTCATTTTACAATTTAAGATTATATGAATTTTCAATGTTGAATCATGTGATCTGTATTGATGATACAAAATACTTCAAATTCATTCATAAATGATAAAATACATTTAAGATTCATCTTATGATACGATTCGCAGGTAGCCAAATTGTATCGAATCATAGGATTTGAATCGTAAATTGCAAGATTCCAATAACTATGACTTATATAATTTATACTATATGCATATAATTAATAAAAATTATCCAAAACAGAGGCAGAGAAACCAGTCACCGGAGAAGAGAAAACATAGGCAGAGAAAGTGAGAAACCGGTCGTCAGAGAGCTGGATCCTGAGACGTTGTACAGAAGTTAGGGTTCGGTTGAGAAAGTAAGCAATGACAGTTTTTTGATTGATTTTATAAGCAAAATATTTTTTTAGAATTTGAAATCCCAAAAATATTCCCCACCAAACAAGCCCTAACATTATTTTTTTGGAGGGCTTTTTGGAATCAAGAGAGTGCTGCCATCCCGTTCATAATGGCCACTATTTCGCCTGCATGCTATGCCACTATAGTGGCACTATAGCCCACTATTTGAAACCCTGACATGAACCCGGGCCATTTGTCATGAATCAATATATATATATATATATATATATATATATATATATATCATACAGAATTTCGTAGAATTTATTTATAATAAATCAATTATACAATTATAACCATGATTACCCAGTAGCTTACGCTATAAGGTCACATTCAATATTATCACCACCCAGTCAGACCAAGACATCTATGACTGATAAAAACAGTATAGAACTAATGTACTACCCTGGTGCCAGAAGGCTCCTTGCTTCACGAAGGTACCGGGAGGGTCATTATATGCCGCCTTCTCCTTGCATATGCAAAGAAGCTGTTTCCAGATTCAAACTCATGACCAACCGGTTGTGCCAAGATCCACCCTCTTGATAAGAACAATATACTAGTGAGGAGATATAAGGTGAGTTGGGTGGTTAGTTAAGGGAGAAGGGAAGGGGGGAAAGGTAGTGGGTTTGATCCCTCTTGCTAACAAAAAATTAACAATTAACAACTAACATTTGCCGATAAACAAAAAAAAACAAAAAAAACTAGTGAACTTTTGAAGTCCCACGGTTCCATTTGGAATAAGCAGCATGACAAAAGTATAAAGCAAGGCAACATTACTGAACATCAAAAAGACTAGTCAAGTAATTCCTTTTAAACCATAATTATTAACACAAAGAGGTGTGGGAAGCTTAAAAAAATGATATTCAAGCAAATTGAACTTCTTAGCAGTTTGCATATATAATAATCTCAAATTCTCAATGCCGAACAAAAATTAAACTCACCATTAGTGACATGAAGCGGGTCCCCAATCACGACTCGACCGCTACCATATATCTCTCCCTCCTGCAATCAGAACCAGCAAACACGCATTATTTACAATTCAAAATATCCACTTACGGAGAGTAGAAGCCCTTCAATTCAAGGAGAAGGAGTACCTCAGGCTCAGGTGACATTGCCACTTCATCATGCCCATAATCCACTATCGTAAGCGCCCCTTTCCGACCAATCCTCGGTTGCTCCAGCGGTGGAGAGATCAAATTGTTCGTCTGCGGCGTCGAAGTCCCAACCCCACTCTTCTCCGCCGGAACGAACCCCTCATCCGCGCCGCCCTCGTTGCCGGAATCAACGACGGCTGTTCTATTGGCGGAATCTTCCTCCGCTGCAAATCTCGCATCTCCGGCGGCATCTTCTTCCATCCGCATCCTTGCATCACCTTCTTCTTCGTCGTCGTCTTCTGCGTCCTCCATTTCGTCGTCTTCCTCGTCGTTGTACATGGACAACAAGGCGATGCCCTCTGAGTGCTTCTTCTTGGACGCCATGTAAGCTAGCTAGGGTTTTTTTTTGGAAGGAAACAAGAATCAATTATTTCGAAAAGGGTGAATTCCGAAGAAGAAGTGCCGATAAGCAACGAGTGAGGAGAAACTGTTAGGGGTTTTTGCAGAAATTGAAAACAGGAGAGAAGAAAGGTTGGGAACCGGGAATTTATAAGGTCATTGACAGTGAAACGAACTGAAATACAAAACACCGTTTAATTCAGGAAGAAAAAAATATATAAAACACGTTCTTAGAAGATATGATACACATTATATTGGAGAATAAGAAGAGAGGAAATTATAATATAAGCATTTTTTTTAAAATATAACATAAAAGAATTCTCTTCTAAACACTCTAGAAAAAGACAGGTTTTTAATTTGAAATATATTTTACTTCTTACACCAAGATTTAATTATAAATTAATATAAAAAGATTGTTAACTTATATAATCATTATTTTAAAATTGTATTTAAAATCATTTTTAATTGATTTGAAGATTAAATATTTTAATAGTATGTAAAAATTAAAGTCTAATAGGTAACAAAATCATTTTTGCATAAAATGGTTGATTCTCTAGAAGAAAAAGCAAGTTTTCGGTGTTTGGTTTAAAAGAGAAAAATAAAGTAGATAGAAATAGAAAATTTGAAAAGAAAGAAATAAAGTGATATGTTTTATTGTTTGATTAAAAAGAAATACTAGAAAAATTAAATAAAAATAATATTAAAAAGTTGTTAGTATGGATAAAATAGGAATTTAAAATTTCTGATAACTCTTTATTTCTATCTGTTCAACCCAAACATAGCATTAGTACATCAGTTCCACTAGAATCGCGGGATGGGGAGGCAAGAGTACGGTCCAAAAGGTTCCAATATTTGTTTGTTTTTTCGTTGAACACCCCCTAAGCGGATGTTAAAAAAGAAGGAACAATTTATTATTTCTCACAAAACACTGTTTTGCAACACGTGCCCATGGAATGAAACAGTAAAACAAACATAGTCTCATTTGTGGGATAAGGTGTTAGGACAAGATTTGATATAGAAAAATATGTCTAAAATTGAGTTGAAAGATGAAGATTGTTTGAAGTCAAAATGTTATGTAAAGGAGAGCATTGAGCATTCAACAGGAGTTCTGGCTACCATGGAAATATGTTGTTATTATCAAATTGTTGGGGGAAAGTGTTAGCTTTATTATTTACAAAGAAGGATAGATTAAGGTTGATATGGATAGATTAAGGTTGATATGGAAACCAATGGAGGTAAGGAAATAGTTGATACCGGAATGGGTTTTATAAAGTGAATAAAAAAAAATTAAATCCTCCAAATAATAAAAATTTCCTATCATCAGAATTATAATAGACTTGTATCTTCTGTTTAATTTAGATAATTTTGGTTTGAAAAATATATGATACACATACAACAATTTATACCACATTATTTTTTTTTATGTGTATATCTTTCTATTCTTATGAAATGTAAGAAATAATGTGCAGAAGAGCGATAGGCACACCTTTACTTAATTTTGAATCATGAACCAAGTTTTGTTGTTCTTTGAAAAATACTTTAATACTATATAATCCGTGGGCATCCGTCCAAACCTGCCCCGATGTCAACGGGGAAAAACCGAGTTGACCGGTTTCAGGTTCGGGTTCGGTTTTTCCCCGCCTGTTGAATTCGGGGGCGGGGGCGGTTTTGGTAATGCTGATAACCGCCCCGCCCCCGCCCCCGCCATGCTATATTTAATTTATTTACAAAAATATTTTTATATATTTGGAATACCTTGGGATAAAGGCTTAATTTTATTCAAGAATTAAGAGTATAACTAATTTATTTTCCAGCAATAAACATCTAATGTTGAAATTTTATTGTAATTACATACATTTGAAACTTAGCGCGATTAAATTTTATGTTATGATTGTTGTTTAAAATTAATTTTTTAATAATAATTTTTAAATGTTCGGGGACGGGGCGGGGGCGAGAAAAACCGACCCCCGTCGGGGGCGGAGGCGGGGGTAACTTTTTTAGCCCCACCGATTTTCGGGGGCGGGGGCGGGGGCGGTTTTGAGAGGCGGGGGCAGGGGTGGTATAAGTAAAAACCGCCCCCAATCCGCCCCGTTGCCATGTCTATAATATACCAATATCTCTTGAAAACTCCCTTTTTTTATGTCCAATGACGACATTGAGATTAAAACTTAAGATATCATGCAAACTGTACAAACTCTCCATTACTAAATCTACCCTAATTGGGTCTCACTTTACACTAAAAAGGTAAAAATAAATATGTAAAAATTAAAGAAAGAAAAGCAGTGGTAGTGAATACATGAAAACCTATGGAGAACAAGTGACCTCTCTAGCAAGATAATCGGTACGGGTCACTATTACGGTTCCTGTAAATTTGTCGAAGCCTTACATTACATGAATGAAGGAGGTCATCATTAATCACTGAAGAAGATGGGTGTAAAGAAAACAATGTACAGGTACCATGGGGCTGTGTTCCGCTATGTTCAAGTACCGGTGGTCTACCGGGCCCAACACCATTACAGAGCTGGTGACGTGCATCAAGGGTGTCTGCAAAAGACACTGAGCTAGAGGATGTGGCAATTCAAGGATTCAAGGGTATTACTTTACAGAAAGCAAGATTTTGTTTAAGTAAGTTTCTCTAAAAATACTTTTAAAAAAAGAAAATAAGAAAAAAAATATAAGATAAATTTTTTCATAAGTAACCATAAGATTTTCATTAATTAATTTTTAAAAGTTTACCAATATAATTTCTCTTAAAAATGAGATGTCATCTACAAATTAGCTAATGAAAAACTCGTTTTAACTTATGAAGAAGTTCATTTTATTTTTTTTTCTTTCTTCTTCTAGAAGTACTTCTAGAGAAATTCACACCCAAACAAACTCATACCCATAGTAGCATGTTTAGAATTCCGTTCCAGACCTCCCAAAGGTGTGTTCAGATCAAAAGTAACCAAGGAATTTCTTTTACAAACGTCCATTCAAGCTTCATTTACCAGAAAGCCAAACATTGCACATACTAAGTGTTCTCTGTTACTGTATGGTATTTTTAGGGGTGTTGGTGTAAGGAACCAGAATAGAAGAAAAGAAAATTTATTGAATAGGATGAATAGAACAGAAAATAGGAGAGATCTCTCTTCCAAGGATTTACGCTGCACTAAATATTTCTCTATTCACAAGTGCTAAACTCAATTCTCAAATGATACAAAAGATTGAATGTTCTTTACCTTACATCCTCCTCCTAATTTATGTAGCTCCCTCAAACTGATTAACCCGTCTACTAACTACAATAACTGTCCTAACCAAAATCCTAACTCCTTACAGTTTAACATTGGGAAAATTCGGTATCATGTAACAGTCCTTCACTCAAGAGTGGTAATGCACACTTGTGACTTGTTGTAATGTATTTTAGTTGGCCATTAAAAGTTCTAGCCGCCTAGCATTGTGATGTAATTTAGTGGATAAAAGGGTGAGTTAAGCTTTTGGCCGAGTTGGAGTTGGACTCGATCAGGGTAGATTTAACTGTCATTGTAAATTATATACATACCGAGTATATGGTCCATGGTCCCTCAAACCAAGATATATGTGAAGGCTTTAAGGAAGCCAGTGCTTGGTGATTTTCAGAGCAATTCCATTGGCTTCTATGTATCCTGCAACATTAAAGGATACATAGATATTCTATGATTGACAAATGTCAGCTGGAAACATCAAGTCCTTCTAATAACCCAAACAATATAATCATTACCTTGGCAAAAATCATCTGGGATAAGCAATAATAGGCAAATAATCATCAAATAAACTTGCCAAAGCCTTACAAAACCGCCCTTCAAACATACATACCTCATAACAAGGCATGCAACATCCGAAAACTAGAATGAAATTCGTTTTCCTTAATTTGTCCAAAACCTGCTTAAGGAAGAACAGACTTACAGTTATACAAATCGAGTTGCGGCCAGTCAATATCCAAAATTTCATATCCCTTTTCCATTTTTTGTTTGATGCATTCCCATTACCAAAAACAAACAACAAATAAATAAAATCATAAACAAACAGGCAGATTCAACAAACTATTTTCTTCCTTGTATTCCATAAATCAACAATTACAGGAATTCCTTAATTAAATGACGAAATCATAAATATAAATGCTAATAAGAGATAAAAACATTAAACTTAAAGACTAGGACCTGCATAATTGAGAGAGGTGGAAAATGCTTCTATATCCTAAATACTTACAAAGCATTACACAGATATACAGAAGCCTATTCCTTTAAACTAAAAATTAGTATCACAAAGTAATTAATCTAAAAAGTATGAAGACTAATCCCAGTAGTAGCATGTATGTACGGCAATCTGAAGAAAGTTATAAACAAAAAGAGATTTGCATTCGTGACACGACCTTCCCGCTGAAAAAATAAGAGAAGATCGAGCACTACAATGCCCTAATCACCAACAACCTCCGTTCAAATCCTCGTTCATTCACAAACCGCCACAAGGTTAGGGAAAATCAAGCCGTAACATTGTCCGTAAGTCGCTCGTGGCGTCACTAACGACCGCAATCTTCTTAGTGATGAAAGCCGGTAACGGAACGGAGCTAGGAGGTGGAGAAATCGCCGACATCGAATAGCCTGCATACAAACCCTCTACAATGGAAGTTAAGTCCTGTTTTTCAACGGTTTCCGTCTTCGGAGTTAACTTCTTCTCGACGATTTCCGTCCGCGGCTGTGGATCCGGCGTCGTTTGGGTCAAAAGTTCGCCGCGTTTGAGTATTTTGACCTGACCCATGACGAGCTGCTGCTGCGGCTGGTTTTTGACTTGGGGTTTCGTGGATTTTGTGGGCCGGGCTGGGCCGAGAACGCCTTGTGGGCTTGGATCGGGCCGCGTCTTACGGTTTCTGGAAGTCCGATGAGACTTATGAGGGTTCATGTTGGGAGAGTGAGGGATTATGGTCTGGTAATGGTTAGATGGGTATTTTCTGAGAGAATAGTGAGGGTGAAGAACGGCAACGCCCATCTGGAAGAGAGAATTGAACCAGAAAAAGAGATGGAGGAAAAAACCAAAACAGAGAAGAAGGTTTTGGGCAATTGGCGTAGGGTAAAGCTATTTATTTAAGATGATGAGGCGGCTTAGGGGTAGAATCTGGAAAAGTAGAAGACGGATGCTACAAGTCTATGTAAGGCGTTGGATCCACGAATTGCTTCACGTGAAAAGCACAACAATCTTTAATGTTTGATTTCTCCCTCGTTTTAAAATGTGGTACACGTGGCATGCGATAAAACGGTAACACGGCATGGTGAATTGGTGATTTCATGGAAGGTGAGGCATAGCGAAATATTGGAGTTGATAACCGACATTCTTTAAGGCGGCCGGTTGTTATCTTTAACTGCTCCTTGGATTGGGTCCCAAGTTACCTTATTCCTTGACCTAGTAAGTGGTGAAAGCATGAAATATCTAGGCATTGATCGGTCGATTTATTAGGTCAGTAGATTATCCATTTAACAGCTAGATCATTAATTAATTTAATTTGATTTATTATATATTAAAATTTTAAAATTATATGTATATTTAAACTAACATTATTTAAATAAAAAATATCTATATTTCAAAATTTAAAATAATAATTAATAATAATTCAAAATTTAAATTTTTAAAAATTCAAAATTATTATTTTTAGATCCAATTGAGTCATATCTATCCAATCTGGATATAATGACTTATCTCATTATATTTGATTGAGTCATCCCAGACCAATTATATAATCGATCTAATAGTAAGATAAGCTCCATCAAGTTAAGTATGGCAGCGGCACCCGAATCCGTAGATACCCGCCTGAATCCGTCTTGATTTTAATGGAAAAAAATCGAATTTCTTGGGTTCGGGTTCGGATTCGGATTTTCCTCGGTAGTCAAAAGCGGGGGCGGGGCGGGTATCCCCCGTAGTAAATAATATTAAAAAAATAAAATAAAAATAAAAATATATATTATTTTCTAATTTATTTAATTGAATTGATTGATTTTGTTTTGTAATTTTAAAATTATGATCCCATATTTTAAATGTGAGTTTGTTATTATTATTTTTTTGTTACATAATTAACTTTTTTATCCGATTTTTCAATAAAAAAAGTTATATTATTTTTTTTATTTTTTAAATTTTAATCAAATAGTGAGGACGGGCACGGGCCGGGGAAAACCCGACCCCAAGCGGGGACAGGGATGAGTTTTAAAACTCGGCGAGGAACAGGGACGGGGCAGGGAGCGGATTTGGGGGCGGGGACGAGGACTGGAAATGCAATACCCGTCCCTGCCTCGCCCGGTTACCATGCCTACATCAAGCCATTATGATTGGCAAGATCATATCCAGTTTCATGACACTGTGTAAAAATATTAAAAACTTAATTAAAAATAAATTATAAGATGACTCATGATTAATAGTAAAGTCATAAAAAGATAGATAATTTTAGTTTTTATTTTTAAATTTAAAACTTTAAAGTTATTTAATTTTGTTAATTAATAAATTGAAGCAGTAAAATATTATACGATTTCAAAATTATAAAAAGTTATTTTTAAATTATTTTTAACTACTTTAAATTAGTTTTAAATTGTGAACCATCAATCTAGTTTAACGAATTCCACTATCATATCAATCTAATTGAATGAATTCCACTATCACAGTAGGAAATAATAAGAAATATAAAGTACAAATTGCTAATAATTATTTCATTTAAAAAATTCAATTATTATTATATAACAAATTTTTAAGTTTTCCGTTTATAGACTAAAATAAAACACTTGGTAACAAATAAAAGTATAAAACTATATCTCCATTATTAATCTCTTTATTTTAAAATTTATCTATTACGGACGATTCAAATTAAAGTTATACGCATCTTATTTATGATATTGATATGCATTTACATTGAGATTGAATAAAACTTACTCTGATAATACTATTATTAATAATAA
>PYAF01001757.1:534561-570749 GCA_007407185.1 Glycine tomentella
CATATGTAAATTTTAAATTTGAACTAATAGGCACCATTCAAATTCAAATTATCAGTACATTATTTATAAATGATTTGCATTTATAATATTTTTTTACGTTGATTTGATTTTATAATTGAGATTGAATAAAAATACCATGCCAATTTTATGTTTCTTTTAAGAATACCAATTTGCCTTTGAATTAAGTACTTTTTTATTAATGTAAAAAAAAATACATTTTTAATCCACATGTATAAAAGCATAAACACTAAATTATCTAAACTTAGATGCTTTTTTTAAAAAAAAAATCTATAAAATTATAATTTAATATAATTACGCGTGTCAAAGTTTATCTATTTTTACCTATTTAAAAATATTTGTTAGAACTATCCCTCACAAAACACTCATATGGATTTTTCTTTTCAATGCCTTGTTGAAATGACTCAACTTTATGACGTCAATTAGATGATACCACCAATTGTAATTTTCTATATAAAAAAAAATACGAATGCATAAAAACTCTGCCAGCAATTGATGTTGACTGTTGCAGATACAAAATAATTTGTTTGGTTTGTTAATGCATGTATCTATCATTGCGAATTTTGTTTGGACGAATAAGAAAGAGATTCAATGCCTCGTTACGATTGATTGATTGTAGCTAGTACCAATGGGTCGAACTCTATAAATGAATGGGGTTACGATCATTTAAAGCATGACAATCTGGGTACGTATTGCATGATTGATCGAATCCTCAACGATAGCCTACAGCACAGTACATGTCTAATTGTAATACATCATTTTATTGTGATTTAGACTTTATTTGTCATCTGGATTTTGTTTGCGAGAAAAATTTTAGAAAAGAAATGAGAAAAGAAAAAGATTTAACTAATAATATTTTTTTATTTGAGAATTTTATTTTTGGAGAAGAAAAATTTGGAGATTTTTAAAACTTTTTTGAAATTTTTAAAAATTTAAAATTTGTTGTTTTTCTTATTTAGAGATTTTTAGAAGAAAAAATAATAAGATTATTATTTTACCTCAACCAATATTAATAAAATTATTATTCTATCTCAAATAGTATTAATAAAATACCAAAATACAAAGTACTGAATCACAATTCAAAATGATAAAATTATAAAAATATCTTATTAACTCTCTATTTATCTTTTTTAATATATTTTTAACTCCCAAATAAGGAAAAAAGAATTTCCCTTATTTCTCTCTCTTTTCTTTTCCTTAAATCTTTTTTTTTTCCTTCTCTTAACTTCCAAACAAAGCCTAAATAAATCTCGTGCTTTAATGTTTAATTTCTTTGATTTCAATTCCTTTGAAGAAGACAAACGCGTCCTATTCTCCCGATAATTAAGCAACTGTTGAAGCAAACATCAACCATGAAGTCCTCTTAGACTCATCACACACACATTACGTGGTCCTCAAATTTAATGGCCCAGGAAAAAAGCTCTTGTATATAAATATTTTAAAATATAAATATATGTTACATAAAGAATATATATGTTATTTATGTTAAAATGTAGATGAACCAAACAAGACTCGAGATTATGATTTTTTTGTCAACATTTGATATGTATGATTTATTCGATTATGACATATTAGCTACCCGGGCCTTTTCTATCACTATGCGAAGTTGAAAATCACGTTCATTGCTAATAATGATATTTCATTTGATTTTGAATTGGGGGCTTGGATAAAATCTTATTTGTTTTAGTGTCGGAAAATTAATTACTACACTTTTTACTAAGAATACAAGTTCTAATATAAATTTAATAGTTAATTAATTTAAGCACAAATTTTAATTATATTTAACTAATAAAACAATAAACTCTAAAACAAATGAGTCCTAAAATAATTTGATTAACGTGCTTCGTTAACAAAGTCCAAACCCATCCTTTACCTATAACATGCTAAGACTTAAGAGTGTTATTTTTTCTTTCAATATTTCAACCCAAAGTCCCCGGTATTTATTTATTTTTGTATAAAGACCCGTAAAGTATCCCTCTACATTTAGCAGCCAAATAATTGTCTTCTGTTCCCACAATTCCACGAATTTTGAACTGAAGTGACGCTTTTCAGTTATCCATTTTCAGTACGGTGATTTCCTTTTTATATCATGTTAATTTTGCAAAAATTATTTTCGTTAATAACCCTTAAGGTTAATTATATTTCTTCCGAATTTTACTTTTAATTCTTAAACAAAAGTTAAAACTATTTTGGTACTTATATTTTTCATCTATTAAAAGCTTTAGTCCTTGCTATGGAATAATAACATTAATTTATGATAATTTAGTGACTCATTACTTAGGAATTTGATGTGAGAAATTGCATTTCTTTTCCTGATAAACTATATTATTAATCTTTCAGAAACACGTTAATGATATCAAACTAGTTGATAAAAGATTAAAAATATAATTTGTAAGAAAAAATTATTTATGACTGTCCCGTTAAATTTTTGAATGATATGGCAAGTTTTTTAACTCTCAATGTATTTGTTACTTATTAATTAACATTGTCACTTAATTGTTGAACTAAAATTATAAATAGAGAAAAGGTATAAGAAAAAAAACGTTAAAAAATTTGTTTAGAAAGTAAAAGTGAAATTTACAAAATATTTAAGAATTAAAATATAATCAACCCTAAGCGTTATGTCACGTCCAAAAAGAAGTTTCACCGAGGCTTTATATGTGAAAACAAATGTATAGGTTGGATTTTTATAATAAATTATAATTTAAAATTCTTTTTGAATATCTTAAACAAAATATTCACATTATGATAGTATATAAAAAATGGGAGCCGAAAATAGTACTATTTTTCTAATTAGGAATAACCTAATGTGGCATTTTGCTTAAGACTTTGCGGTTCCTTTAAATTAGAAAAAATGGTGCGCATGTGATTTCTTGCTCGTCAATGGTAAATGATTAAAATTTGGTTAAATTACATAATATATGATGTCAAATCTTGACTTATACAAAAGTTGGACAGAAAAGCACAATGTGAACTCTGGAGTATGGATTATCTACGAGAATCGGTGGTACAAATTGACGTAAGTTAGTATAGACAGTTCACCTAATGATATAGAGAACAAGAATTTAGTGAACAAGAATTCCCCGCAATTGACTTTCATATACAAGTGAATGCTATTTCTGGCAACATTATTTGAAACTTTTTTACTAAGGAAATTTCGTATAAAAGTCCCATTATATAAAACATGAATCCAATTTATTCAGTCAACAAATTAAAAAAAGGCACCAACGAAAAATAAGGAAAAAGTTATAGCAGTTTCTTAGCGTTTCCCTACACTACAAAGCAAAACAACTGACTTGTAAAATGTTAATTCGCTAAAACATTGAGATCCAGATAAGTTTGAAAGAGCTTAATTTCATGTGTTTTTTTTTATATAAAAAATATTTGATTATACAAACCCTTAAACTAAAAGTTAAAATAATTATCGTTGTTAATGAAAAAATCAATAGTTAATATTTTAACATATATATGTTTTATTATGCATATATAAATATATATGTAGTACATTAGTTACTTTTTCTTCGTAAAAGGGAAAATAAAAATAAAAATTCATGCATGCAATGATGATTATAAGAAGGCCACAGAGACAATGTCCAAACGGTGACATGTTCAAAATTATCATTTACTGTGTCATTTTATTTAAGAAGTGTAGCTGTTTGCTGCTTCGTGATCATCATTTTGGAACCGCCAAGTACTCTTACTCTTTTCCTTTTCCCTTCGCTGATCGACTACTAGCGGTGCATCAGCCTTATAATAAGAAACGAAAAAGAAAATTGTCAAAAAAATGAAGAAGAAGAAGAAGAAGAAAATGTTAGTTCATGTTTGCAGTTGGCAAGAACAAGTGCACATGTTTGTCGTGTGATTGCCGCTTCACCTCAACATTAAATTTTCTCTCCCCCACCCTTCCTTCTTTTTATCTTCTGCACAGACAGCGATATAATAATATCACATGATAATGTATACATAATTTGATACTAAGAGTTAACTCAAAGGTTGCCGTAATAATGGTGCACGTGTTTGATTCTGTTACGTACAAAACTTCCCTTGGCCAATGATAATTATGTGTATTAGGAGTAAAATTAATATCTGATATAATGGATTGAAGGATGGATGTGATTTCTGATTAAAAAAAATTTAGATACAAAATTATTTTAATTTAACTAATAAGACCTTTCATTTAAATTCTGTATAAAAAGAGTAATATTACTCGTAATAATTCTTATCTGATTTAGACAGAATTATTTTGGTAGATTTGGTCTGGTTATAAAAATAAGTCTCAAATTTAAAAAGAAAAGAGAGACACTGAGACAAAGAGAGGTCTCAAAAGGTAACCAAAAAAAAAAGAGCATGCTTTTTGAAGAACCAAAAAGCAGTTGAAACCTTGGAGATACAGAACAAAACAGAACACCCGTTAACATTAACTTCCAAAGCCTTCACAATTCACAACAGAACACACTCTTGAGTCTATCCCTGTCTGCTCTTGCCTCCATATATCTCTATCTCAATGTTTTCTTACAACAAACAATGAAAATGAAGCTTCTCCTCATGCTTCTTCTTCTTGTTCTTCTTCTTCACCAACCCATTTGGGCTGCAGAACCTCCTGCTTCTTCTCCTGCTTTATCTCCAGGTACTCATTTCATTCAACTCTCTCTCTCTCTCTCTCTCTCTCTCTCTCATCATTTGGATACTCAAAATTATTGGCTTTTAGCTATGATTCTTTTCCTTTCTGGATTCTCACAACTAAACTATTGAAGCAGGGGAGGAGCAGCATCATGGGAATAATAAAGTGGTAATAGCTATCGTCGTAGCCACCACTGCACTTGCTGCACTCATTTTCAGTTTCTTATGCTTCTGGGTTTATCATCATACCAAGTATCCAACAAAATCCAAATCCAAAAATGTTCAAAGTCCAGGTATGTATGTATGTATTTATTTCTTTATTTTTCCTATGTTCCATCAGATTCCTGTTTTTTGTTTTTCAAGAAGCAGCTAGCTTCGATATCAAAGTGGTTCTAGATTCTTGAATTTGATTATTTGTTTATTTATTCATTTTTCCTTGTTTCGCTTTTTTGAATGTCAAGATGCAGAGAAGGGGATCACCTTAGCACCGTTTGTGAGTAAATTCAGTTCCATCAAGATTGTTGGCATGAACGGGTATGTTCCAATAATTGACTATAAGCAAATAGAAAAAACGACCAATAATTTTCAAGAAAGTAACATCTTGGGTGAGGGCGGTTTTGGACGTGTTTACAAGGCTCGTTTGGATCATAACTTGGATGTTGCAGTCAAAAAACTACATTGTGAGACTCAACATGCTGAGAGAGAATTTGAGGTAATAATGATCACATATTACTTATTCATTTGTCGGTTCTCTGTTTTCACTTTTTTTTTCTCTTTCTCTCTCTCCTTTCTAACTTGTACTGAATGGTGTGATGAATTTGCAGAACGAGGTGACTTTGTTAAGCAAAATTCAGCATCCGAATGTAATATCTTTACTGGGTTGTAGCATGGATGGTTACACGAGGTTCATTGTCTATGAGCTTATGCATAATGGATCATTGGAAGCTCAGTTACATGGTGATGCTTTATTCGCATAGTAGAGAGACACTTTTAGGACCTGATTTCTTATCCAATATGAAAAATCTATTAAATTTTGAAATCGTTTCTAAAATATTTGGTTTAAAAACCAAAAAGCAGAAAAGGTCAGGACATGTTCTTTTTTTTTCTTCTGAAGATTCAAGGATAGTATTTAGAAAACACAAACGTGTTCCTCAAGCAAGCACTTCCAAATCTGATCCAAAGACAAATAAAGTTTAGAAAACAGGAATGTAACAGTAAACAAACAATGTATTATTCTTATTTACCAAATTCTTATAGTGTCATTCTTTTCCAAAATCTTATGGTGAAGGACCTTCTCATGGCTCGGCATTGACTTGGCACATGAGGATGAAGATTGCTCTTGACACAGCAAGGTGAGTTTCCTTAACAAGTTTTTTTTTTTTTAATCTTTCGGATGCGTTTTGTTGCAATTATATTAACATACTTCTGATGGACCAGAGGATTAGAATATCTGCATGAGCACTGTCACCCTGCAGTGATCCATAGGGATATGAAATCTTCTAATATTCTCTTAGATGCAAACTTCAATGCCAAGGTAAGAAAATCATACTAGATTTTTTGCTGCAGAAGTTATCTCCTTTTTCCATCACCAGTTGTTTTCATCTTTTTAATGTATTACCTAAGTTTCTCATGTGTTGGCATCCACGTACTTATTGGTGGTGGATTCAGCTGTCTGATTTTGGTCTTGCCTTAACTGATGGGTCCCAAAGCAAGAAGAACATTAAACTATCGGGTACCTTGGGATACGTAGCACCGGAGTATCTTCTAGATGGTAATGCCAACTAAACTTGTTATGATCATTATAAGGCATATGCCATTGGTTTGACAGGTTGCAATAATGTTTAATGTATTGTTAAGCCTTTAGCAAGCCGGATCCAAGAAATTGATTCTTTTTAGTCCTCCTTGATTTCAATGACGTCATGAGTTTAGGGTGGGTTTGAAACATGATCTGTGCTTCTTGTTCTCATCTTGGACATGTAATCATATACCTGCCCTGTTGACATGTCACATTTATACATTATTTAAATTAACTAAATTGACACAGTATTTTGTTTTTGACTAAATTGACTATTTGATAAAAATCGAATGCATATATAACAAATTTTAAAGTTAGTTACAATCTCAAGCTTTTATTTTCTAACCAATGTACACTTTATCTTGTCAAGTGTATGCCTCTCACTTTAGGGTTGGAATTTGATTCTTGTCTGAAAAATGGGAAACATTGGAAGGTTTTAGTTTTACTCAGGGGGAACACCTATAAGCTTTCTATTATTCATTTTAAAATTTAAGATGATTTGGTGATGGCTCTAATATGTTTTTAACTGTTGAGAGGGATTTCATTTCAATTGAAGTGGATATTATTGCTTTAGATATAGATGATATGGGTCACTTTTCCAATAATTTTTTAATATTATCATGGAGAAATTATGGCTTGGATTCATATGAAAGCAAGGTTCACGTACTAACTTGAAACTCATCTACACCGAAACTTCTAGAATTAATTATTGAGGAGGTTGCAATCAATTATTACAGGTAAATTAAGTGATAAAAGTGATGTCTATGCTTTTGGGGTTGTGCTATTGGAGCTCCTACTAGGAAGGAAGCCAGTAGAAAAACTGGAACCAGCTCAATGCCAATTTATGGTCACATGGGTATGAACTATTTTTAATTTCATGAAGTAAACAATTCAAATGGGTTGCACCCATAAGTATGGAAGATAGCGTATCGTACATAACTATTTATGATTGCAGGCCATGCCACAGCTCACGGACAGATCCAAGCTTCCAAGCATTGTGGATCCAGTGATTAAGAATACAATGGATCCCAAGCACTTGTACCAGGTTTGTGATCCTGGAAGTCAAAACTGAAGACACATTTCCCACTTCTACTATTTTATTATATTACCAATGATGCTGGTAGTATTAATTACTTTTCCTAAACTAAACAAATGCACATTACACTAATTACTTTTCCTAAACTAAACAAATGCACATTGCACTAAGTATGTGGATCAACTGGTGTGAGTTGTTTTCAACAAATGCACATGCACATGCACTATCTCTTAAATGGGTTTTGTTGTACTTTGTAGGTTGCTGCTGTAGCTGTGCTGTGCGTGCAACCAGAACCTAGTTACCGTCCACTGATCACTGATGTTCTTCATTCACTCATCCCTCTTGTTCCCATTGAGCTTGGAGGAACACTAAGAGTTTCACAAGTAATTTGATACATGCTAAACACAGAAACAAGGATATGATTTGAGATTATGATGCTGCCAAAACAGATTGGCTTTTACCAAATACTCGAATTACATATAGATCCACGTCAAACGTACTAGACATTCATTCGGGCATTCATTCGGGAAGGATGTATAGCTTAAATAGGCGAGAAGAGAATTAGATTGTTAATAACAAATGTGAAGAAGAAATTAGTTTCACTTTGGTGGGGGGGAATTGTGTATAGAGTATTGAATTTGTTGTATAAAATTGGATAAGATTGTCTTCCATTCCCTACTTTAGTGTATGAAATTCAGTACATAAAGCTAAAATATTACTAGTAAACTCTTGAATCAATCATACATACAACATATTGTGATAAGAAATCAGAAGTTGAAAATTAAGGTTTGGCTTTCTTCCCAAGCCCAAGTTCCAGATAATGTCATAATCAACGGCGGTGAAACTTTTTGATAGTTCCAGATAGATAGAATTAACTAACAAATCGTAACACATAATTACCCAGTTGTTGATGTAGACAGATTTTTCATTTTTTTTCTTCTTTCTGGTAGATGTACAAAATATTTTTCGTTTTTAACCGAGGCATATATTGCCCAGATCAAAACGAATAATCCCAGATGATGTGATTCTTTAATCCAGGAGTAAATTTTCTGGCATCTCGGCATCTCATAGGTAAATAAAATACAGAACTCTATGAAGAATTGGAAAATTGATTACTGAAAAAGTATTTAAAAATAATTCCAAATACATTTAATATGCTTATTTGAATATTTTAATCATCTTATGGAAGTTATTAATTAAAATTCAAATATTTCATTAAATTTTACAGAGAAATTTATCAAAATAAACTTATTGAATTAAGTGCTTAATTGAAAAAATAATTTAATCAAAACATCCCTAAAATGTTAAAAGTCATTGTTCTTGTAGAATTGCACTTCCTCCCGTCTCTATTATAAATTTATAAGCAACAAAAATCACTTGATTTTGTTTCAAATATAAGTAAGAATTAATTAACTTTGCCTTATGAGACTAACTTCAAAATATCATTTTGTTTAACAGGACAAAAAAAAATTCTTTATCAATATTAAGTTCCAATAAATGGTAATTTGGGGGGGGGATTTAGAAATTAACAAAATTTAGTGAAATAAACTAATTTTTAATAAATGTGACATTTTTTTCTTATAATAGACACCAGAGAGTATCATTTATATTTAATAAATATTGTTCTTATCAACACTTTCACTCATGCATTTAATGTTATTATTAATTATTTCTAATGACAAATTATTTTTTTAAGGGAATTATTATACTATCATTAACTTTATGCATTTAATGATTTTAGTAATTGCTTTCTTAGGTAATTTCATCATCATCATCATTATTATTTAATCAATGTTCACTAATTTTTCTTAAGAAGATTTATTTGTACAGTAATTTATACTACAAATTGTACAATAAAGAGAGAAAGACCAAGAGGAGAGAGAAGTATGAATGTGAAAGAGAGAAAAAGAGAAAAAAGTAGTATTATATTATTTTTTAGAGAATTAGTGTTATATAAATTGTTGTATAAATAACCCAACCTTTTTATATTTATTACATAGCACAATCTAAATGAGGTCATTAGGTAACATAATTTGTAGGCGTGTAAATTTTTCTTATATAATGCGTTTATAATCCAGAACCGGTGGAAGTTCCCCACGCCGATCCCCCAACGTGAGACACTTCGAAGTGCCATTCATTCTTGAGTTATGGTATTGATATTATGACTTGAAATGGTGTACCTTTATTATATAATATATATATATATATATATATATATATGTGTGTGTGTGTGTGTATGGTGTACCTTCATTATATAAAATATATATATATATATATATGTTTAATTCAACTTTTGGTCCAACAGGTCTTGTAATTGTGTGATTTTGATATTTTTTGTTTCAATTGCAAGAATTGGATCCTTTGTATCAAAATTGTGTAATTTTAATTCTTTTATTAGTCTTTTGATAAATATTTAACAAATTTTACTATATAACATTGGATTATAACATGTTTATGGCATGATAATTGATATGTTGTTTAACATATTTTGATGTGACTTAATTATATTTATAGTCTCTTAAATATCACAATTATGAGACATCAAAAGTACAAATAAGTTACATGAAAATGAGGATCAACACGTCAACTATCATGTTATTATGCAATGTCATACCAACAACATTTGTTAAATATTTAACAAAAGATTGATAAACAAATCAAAATTACACAATTATGTTACCTAAAAGATGTAATTTAAGCGATTGAAATCTAGAAGACAAAATCAAATGGTTGCGATACATAAAGAACCAAAGATGCAAATAAGCCGATAATGTATTATTAGCATTGTATTTTTTGTTTAGTCTTCTCATTTTCATTTTCTTTTGTCATTTTATAAGGAAAATGATTTTATTTATTTATGATTTCAAAGTCTAAAATAATATTAATTACAATTTTCTCTATTAAATTCATATCAAAAGTCTGAAATGATTTTTCAAAGTCAAATAATGATAAATCATTTTTTCAAGTATGACTTTTAAGATAAATATTTTAAAAGTTAACCATTTTTAATTATTTGACAAAATGTATTCCAATTAAATTTTACTTGAATTGTCCTATATAGGATGCACCTTAATTATATTTTGTGTGCTTTACGCGCTTACCAATTATAACACAGTGCTTTGCAATTAATTCATGATCGTCGATTCATAATTTTCTCACATTCTAGCATTTCGTTTTCTCCTCTTCTCTGCTAACAAATGGTGGCCTCCATTACCACGGAAGAACTCCACCAATTTCACAAAAAAGACCGTGAAGTTTACTCATGCTTGGTCATCAAATTGGCTCGTAGCCCACCACAATCCCTTTTAGTTATGGCCTTGTGGCTTTGGCTAGAAAACAGAGGATTCCCTAATGTAATTTCAAAATTTTGACTAGTGTTTCAGACACACTAATCAATGCTCTGGCCAACGAAGCTGAGACTTGCTTGAAGTGGTTGGAGTTAGAAAATGCTTGTGTTCCGAATAGTGGTAGTTTGCCACTAACCTTAACCTGAATTCATGGGGAAATCTCTCTTCAATTCTTCAGTCAGAAAAGGTTTATTGCTATAACTGGTATTAAGAGTATTCTGAATAAAATGTGCACGAATTTTCACTTATATTTTACAAAATATTTTGTGTATCACTAGCACATCACTGCCTAACGCTCATAGACCTGTGATTGTCCCTGGTTTTCCTCATCCACTATTTGGTCCCTTCGTTGTACCACTAAATTTTGTGGAACTAGATTTGTCTGACCCATAAATATGGGAAAAGGGACCATGTATGATGTCAACTATGTTTTTAACATTTTCTAGAGGATTTCCTGTTACAGAAGAGGAAGTGAGGTATTTATTTACAAACTGCTTTGGGGACTGCATCAAGGTTTTAAACGTGAGAAATGTAGACACAAGTGACCAAGTTTTGTTTGCCACAATGGTTCTAAAAATGTGGAAACGGTTGATCGAATTCTGAATGGAGAATCTATTGCATAGTTTCAGGTCAATGGGAAACACACCTGGACTCGCAAGTATGAGAGCATTGAGACTAAAATCAAAGCTACCTATAACTAGAGGCAAAGCACATATTTTCCTTTTTTGTTTTTTTTTTTGTTTTTGCTGTGTTTGGTAGAATACTACAAGGGGAAAGACGATGAGTAACAAAGGTGTGGCTCAAAACACACAAGTTTTGTAATAAATAAATTCCTCTAGGCTATTATACAAGGTTTTTTTTTTTGTTACACCTTATCTTAATGGATGGAATCACACATGCAAACATAGCGAGCTTTTATATGTTACTTCAAAATATCGCATTGAAAATTATACTTCAATAATCTTTTTAAATTTATTTCAAGGTTGCTCTTAGAAGTGAACTAAATCATATTGCCCATAATTAGTATTTGACTATATTCGATATATAAATTATAATATTAAAATCTTACACAAATTCATATGTTAATATATTATATTTTACCAAAATTACTGCATAATTATTAGGCATATAATGTTCCATGAGACAATTATAACACATACAATGTTCCATAGGCAAACTATAAGACTATATCATGTTGATGCAGTGAGAGACGGGGATTATGTGGTTCCAAAATTCTAGATGCAAACGGATGTCGTATGGAGACAACAAATACTATATACTTTCATGGCATTACTACCATCCGAAGAATGAGGGAGGAAATTGGGTTTCAGAAAGAGAAGCTAGAATCTACGGGCATAGGCTACGGTTTACAGCCCCACCTTAAACCATATGATCAATCTTGTTATTATACATCCTATCACACCAGATCTACCCCTTTCTTCTCCGGTCATTGCCCCACTCTGGCAACCACCGCTCACCGCCATCAAGTGATTATGTAAGAATTTCAAAATAGATTTTCTTTAATTCGGGTATTTTAAAAGTAGATGGTAGACCATGATAAATGAGTAGAATTTTTTTTGGTTGGAGTGTGTTAAAGTAAAGACATAGGTTAAATTAGTAACCCATGTAACCTAACTCTATTGACCACATGGTAAGCTATGATTGACATGCCACCGTAACCCATGTTAATTGAACAAAATAATGACACGACACAAAAAATATTAAACCAAGGATGTTTTTACATTTTTAGGCTAAATGTTCTTCGTTAGATTGTTTGCTGCATAGAACAGCAAATCCTTCCCGTAGCACTAATTTCGTGTATTGTTCAAAAGTAATGCTATGACACCTGCACCTAGTCCCTAGCAAGGTCAACAACTACAACCTGAGCACACCACCCCATTCAACCCCAAATGAAGCTCCTAATGATACCCCAACCTGTTCTTGTGAGCAGTCAAGGAAGAGATGGAAAACATGGGGTTAAACAAATAGCAATCAACAATTTACAGAACCCTAACATAGTATGGATTTGGATTGGTGTCAATTAAGAGACTGTCATCCTACTTTCAAAATAGGACACTACTATACAATGGAAAGGAAGAAAAATATGGGGTTGAGAACAAACTTATATTTACAAGGACCCTAATATAGTATGGATTTGGGATTGAGTCAAGGAAGACAATCCCGTACTGAGAAAAAATGTGCACAACATAACATCAAACCAAGTTGAACAATAGATTTATCAACTAGGAATTGAAACAAAAAACCCATGCACATTTGTTGACATTTTACAATGTCTGCATCACCGATAACCCAACTTTGCCTCTAACCCACAAACCATTCACATAAAGTCCATACATCAATTCATCGAATTCTAATTGGTGTCAAATATCCTACAAAAGGGTACAAGAATAGAATTACACAATTTCCAAAGAAAAAACTGAACACAAACTATATTGAATTATTACAACACAACAATTCACAAACCAAACTATCTCATAGAGAAACAAACATTACTTGCATACCGGTAGAAATTGAGATCTTACGTTTCTTGATGTCAAAAATGATGAAGAATCAATACATAGTAGCCTACCCATTGGGAAGGGAGAATCAAAAGTCAAAACAACTATGGCTATGTTTGGTTTTCCGTTTGGAGTATTCTACTCCAACCTCAGTTTGTGACAGTAAAATTTGCCTGAAACCTCTATTTTGTAGAAGCGCAGAACTTAAACAAGTTAAACCCAAAGTTACGTTTGAAAACTTTAATTAAAACCAGCACTATGTCTTGTATCCATCATATGATAACCGCGCAGAAAACATCCCGAAAGCTAAAGAATATTCAATGCGACAAAACTATACCAAATGCAAAGAACCCGAAAATACTTTAAAAGGAGTTGACAAACGCCATTAGTATGAACTACAATAAGTTCCTTACACAATATAGTCTTCGAACAAATGGAAAATATTAAAAATTCCAAAACATTGTTTTTGCCTCCAGAAAATAAAACACTAATTAATTGGATAAATTGAACCGAGGCAAAGCATGCACCTCAGAATCCAAGCTTGGTGCGACGCCAGTGACGGCGCTTCGCGTTGTACCTAAAAGGAAAACGGAACCGTTAGCGAGAAAAGCAAAACGTAACGGAATCGTTAAAAATGCTCGAGGTAGGTAAGGTACCTGATGGTGTTATCGGTCCTCATGCGGATCCAGTAGGGGATGGGCCTGTTCTGCCTCATCTTCTTCGCCAACTTCTTCTTGATTCTGAATGTCTTGTGCGACGGCTGCGAAAAAACACAAATCAGTCACAAATCAAATGCTGAAAGCGTAGCAGAATCATTATCGGTGCAATTACAAATCGAAGGCTAGGGATTGTAATTTTGATTGATGAGTACCATTTTCGATTCGTCTTTTGGAGGCTCGACTGCGCACTGGTCAGCGAAAACCCTAATAATCAAACCCTAGGGAGGAGTCACTAACCAGCGCTTCTTTTATACCTACAGCTATCACTGAAAATCGTGGGTTTTATTGTAAATTAAATTAAAAATAAAATAACCAAAATGAATTTCGCTTGGCAATTGGGTCAGGCTGACCTCTTGATTCACGTATTGGGCTATTGGTTTGGACCTACTGATATTCATTTACAATTTTTTTTTTAAAGTGTTTTGGGTATAAAAAAAATGTAAACAACTTTTACATACTACAGAAACGTGTTTTAAAAATAAATTTTAAATTATTTAAAGAGTTGTAAAATATAATAAATTTACCTTTAATAATAGTATTGTTATCATTGTTTTATTATTATTATTAATAAAAAGTATATATTTATTAGTTTATCTAAATGCTTAAGTTCAATAGTTTATTGGTCATGCACATAGCCTATTTTCTCTAAGTTCAATAACAAACTATATTTGGATTGGATTTGCACCAGGTATAACAAATCTTATTCAGCCCATTATAGAAATAATTTGGCATGGCCTTTATTGAGTTTATGGAAAATTAAAAGCTACACAGGAATTAAGAGTTTTGAAAATAGTCATTTTTACGTATGTCTCCAAACAGTCATTATGTATTTCACCTTCAGAACTGGAGTCATTTTTTTTAAAGTCGTGAAGTACTTGCTCCTTTATTTTTAAATTTTTAAATAAAAAACACTTTCCTGATCAAATAGGTACGACTTCTTAAATTGTGTTAACTTATGAATGATCGATTTAAGTCTTAAATATATAATTACGTTAAAATATCATCATTTCTTGTAAAAAAAATAATACTTGTGGTGTATAACATTTTTTACTATTTTTATTTCGTTTAGTTGGATGTTACTATTTTAAGGAAAGGAATATATATTACGAGAGTACTAAAACAAATTTGGTTATCCAAAAAAAAAAGAAGAATTTTAGGTTGTGGATTGGATTCAAAGCAAAGCAACAGTGTTTGCCCCACGGCCCACTTTTTGCCCAATAGGCTCAACCCAATGAAATGCAGCCCATTCTTCTTTCGGTTTTACGGGTTGGTTGCTCATTTTCAGGCAGCTAAATTTGGGATTTAGTGCACAAAGTGAAATTAATTTAAAGAAAAATAAAAACCTACCCATTTATTTAAGTTTTAATAATTTTTTAAAATTAATATAAAAATATAAGAACAACTAGATTTAATAATTTATTTAAACTAATAACATTTTTAAATTAATAGAAAATATAAAAACACCATGACATTTATATAAAATATTCACGAGTTTTAATATTAATATTGGTTAAGAAATTTCAATAATAACTTTTAAGAAAATATTTTTTTAATCACTTTTTTTCATCCAAAAAATTTGAATATAAGATAATAGCTTAAAGATATTTTAAAGATAGTAAGTTTTTGTTATAACTTAAAGAAATTAGGATTTAATTTGAATTTGAAGATAATAGCTTTATTAATAATTACTATTATAAGTAATATATTTTAATTTCAAATAATTATTATTACAATTCAAAATTAATTCAATTTAAATTTGAATTTAAAGATAATAACATACTTATATAACGACAGTAATTTAACTTTGAGAAAATTCTAAATTCTTAAAAGTTCATTTATGTATATAAATTTGAATAATTATCTTGAAAATTAGCGTTTTTAGCTAGTATTATTTAATGCAAGTGTTTTTAGGAATATTTTTTCAACACTTTCTTATCTATTTCAATCTATTATTTTTAATATATTTAATTATAAGTTGTATTTCAATCAATTTTAAAAGTAAAGTATTAACAATAATTATAAATAATATTGTATCACAATAAGATGTTCTCCCACATAACGGATGGGATAAGACTTTCTCTCCCATATAAAGACTAACCCATTTAAAAATTGATGTTCATGAAAGTATTTTCTCTTTGATAACTTAATTCACCTATCAATGTTTAGTTTGATACCTTAATTTAGCTTATAGGTAATCTTTTCTATAGTCCGACCTTTAACAAAGATATTAATATTGTTAAGACTTAAGTTCAAGAGGAGAATTTAATCCAATAGATTAATCTTTTGATAAAATAAGTTTGTTAAATAGATCTCATTATTTTTATTGATTGATTTTTAACTTTTGACTGAAAAATACTCTGACTCCTCACTCTTTCTCTCTTTCGTTTTATATATATATATATATATATATATATATATATATATATATATAGAAGTAGGGATTAAGATACTAAAGATTAACTTTAAAATAGTTATTATTCATCTTAATTATTTATTTTCTCAAAAATTAATGATTAAAATTTTATTTATTACAATTATTAAATTTCAAGAAAATAAATAATAATAAAAATAACTCATTCTTAAAATAAGTTAATAAGTTCATCCCTCCTCAATAACTCTTACCATCCAATTAGAAACCTTGCCAAAATCTCTTCTTGGTTGTCATTCAATTCCAAGAATCATTAACCACACCCAATTGACGCTAGTCCTCACACGCACATCAAGTCACATGACAATAGGAAAATTCATACAGGACTTATTCCTTCTTAGTCTTAGGAACTTCCTCAATTATCGCTACTACTCCTAATTTCGAAAATTGATCGTTATATATAAAGCCATTTTATTAGAAGCTGTCTAAGATAGGTAAGTTGAACCTGTCTCATGGTTTCTGTTACCTAAATCTACTTAGGATATTTGAATAGACCGTTTCCGAGGGCAATTCAAAGCCTTGTTGATTATTTTCCTTTTACGTGCCAATAAAGTAGCTGCTTAATCTTGTAATTATCTGTTAACTTTATAGCCCTTTTGATAGGTAGTAGAAGGTATTAGAAACAGAATACTAAATACACAAATATTATTTCATGCACAACCCAACACAATGGTTTGGTAATGGTTTGTTTGCCCCCAAGTTTTGGCTTTACCAGTTTTGTACAGTACCCCAAGCATGTGCTTCATATTGACTAACTTCTGTGGGGACAAAAACTACGGTATCTGGCGCATTTAAGGGCAAAACGATCGAGTGAGAATATTTTTTTTAATTATTATTTTGGGAATCAATTTTAAATTAATATAAAAAAATATAAATCTTAACATATGTTACTAATTGAAAGTTGTAATTAATGTTATTACTTTTAATTTTTTATTTTTTAATTAAAATTATAAAATATGTTACCACTTAAATTATTTTTTTTAATTTATGACTTTCAAGTTATAATTTTTTTTTATAAAACTGATTTACGACTTAAGTTTAATTTTTTTTAGGACTTCAAAGTCATAAAGTTTTTTTATACTAAAGTTTTTTTTCAAATACTTTTTAAGAAAATTGTAAATAATTTTTTTAATTTGATTATTTAATAAATAAATGTATTTTTACTTTTTAAAGTTTTATTTAATATTTTTATATATTTTTTTATAATATTTTATTTAATATTTCTATATTTTTAATATTATTTTATTTAATATATTTTCTATATGATTTTATTTAATATTTTTTAATTTTTGGTATATTAATTTATTTAATTTTTTTACTAATGTTAAGGATTATTATTTATTTTGTAAATTAAAAAGATAATGAAAAAGACTAAAGTCGTAACCTAAGGCATTTTGAATTCCTTATTTGCATGCAATTACAATGTGCATTTCTTGTAATTTAAATTACGACGACTTTATTAATATTATATAAAAGTTGAAAAACATTTACAAATTTTATCATAATCACTTTCATTCCCTTGAAGGTAAAGTTAAATGACCTCAATATTTAGATCTATATTTTATATCTAATCCTTCAAAACGACTAGAGACATTGAAAAGACCAGTTACTATTTGTACACATAATTAGATGGACAAATCAACTTCATTTAAATTTTTTTTTCATTTTTTTAAAATTTTTAAAACAAACAATAATCCTAACACTAGTAAAAAATATAAAATATATTAAATAAAACGATGTTAACAAAATTATAGAAAATATTATATAAAACCATATAAAAATATTAAGTAAAACTAAAAAAAGTAAAAGTACATTTATTTATTAAATAATTAAATTAAAAATTATTTACAATTTTTTAAAAAATATTTGATTTTTTAAAAAAAAAACTTTACAAATTTGAAGTAATAAACAAAAGAAAAATTCAAACCGAAGTCGTAAAATATTTTATGACTTCAGTTTTAAAAAAATTCCTACAATTTTAATATTGTAAACTTAAAAAAATAATCTTAACATCGATTATGACTTTCAATTTAAAAATCATAACCGATATTATGACTTATCCCATTTTCGATATTAGTTCAAAATCGATCATTGATAATTTTGCTGCATTTAAGTGTCCTGCCTAAAGGTGGATAGAGAACTACATGCCACACGATAAAACAAGTTAATACTATACAAACAAAATGTCAACAAAGAGTTTATTAAATCTATTTGCAATGTATCATAAATTCTCTCATGTTAGTTTTTATTATATGTCACGAGAATAGAATACACAAAAAATGTAATTATAGTAAGACATTAACCTTTTTTTACTGAGTTCCATTAATTTTTTTTATGTATTTAATGAGTATTTGATGTTTTAATAGGACTAAATACGCCACAACAGTATACTTTTATTTTTATGTACTTGTACAGGGAATCGGTACCCCTGGTGCCTTTCTATTATAATGTAATATGTTCAGCTGATAAGAAAAAATTGATGTATTTGTGTTTTCATAAGACATAGTCATGATTCACAAAAAAAATAAGACATTGTCACGATACTTGCTAATATGTGAAAGAATCCAAATTCAGAGACAAAAATAAAAAAAAGAATTTAGTCTTGTCGTTTTCTAAATTCAAAGTTGTTTCATTTCATCTAATAAGACCATAATAAAGAAAGAGATTCGGGACAAATTTTGTATGATACATGCATATTGGAGCTGTTGAAGTTTTAATAAGATTAGGATTGTTTGATTGATAAAATGTTTGGTAGAACTAGCACTCTATTATATGAGGAAATACACGTTAGTGGTGGAGGAAAAATAGGAGCATGCACATGGAAATTGCATATGCCATTTTCATGTATAGTTCAGAAATTGAAACGAGTAAAGGGAAGGTTAAGGCAAAGTGGCGCGCATAGAATGCGGGAGGGTGGGGAATGGGTCACATCATATCTCTTAATTTCACCCTCACGGCTCATACCCTTTTGTTAATTTGTTTGTTTGCTTCCTTAGCAACGAAACCGCGTCAAGACTCACGGTTGAGAAGCATTTATGCTTATGCACAGCAACTTTAACTCATGGATAATGCAAGTTGCAAATTTCATCGCCAGCCATTTATTTCAATAAATGGAAATTTGTTTTAGTGAATAAATAGGTAATTGGGTATAAAATAGTTGTCAATCTGGTCTACATTATATGTAACTAAAAGGATGTAGACAGAAGATGAAGGTGCAGGGATTAGATATATTGATTTAGGATTACGTTACTTTTTAGTAGTCATAAAATAAATAAATAATGCACAATTTTTTTACAGATAAAATTATATAATATATATTAAGTAACATATTATAATTATATTAATATATTTGTATATGTATATATATGATATATGTGAGATCAGGTCTGTTCTGAGCTCATTCAAGATCTAACCGCACATGGTCCCAAAAAATAAGGGGCTTCAAATATTAATTAATATTAAAAACTGGAGGAGATGATAATGTTTATTTTTAATAACCAAGGGGTCCAAGGTTCAATTTCCACCAACAACAATTTTTACTGAGTCAGTTTGCCCCACCCCTGTATGGGATGGGATAAATACGTAGTAGTGTTCAACAAATTGCACTCACATTTAATGGTAAAAGAAGTGTTTGAATAAATATCCAATTTAAATATTTACTAAAAAAGTTCTTATTAATTAATTAAGAGTTTATTCATTAATTTGATTGTAAATAAAGTTTTTCAAAAGGTTTAAGCTTGAATTAACTTATAAGAGTTGTTTCAGTTTAACCAATAACTTTCTAGTTAAAATTCTATATATATAGTTGCTCAATAATTTTATCAATTCAAATAATGTCATCTCACGTGAAAGACACTTATATCTTCAAACAAAAAAAAGGTTAAAAAATATTATAAGAATAAATATACAATTTAGTCCCTAAAATATTTTACAAGACCATTAATTTTTGAAAAAAATAATTTCTCAAAAGTATAAAGGTGAGTCTGTGAGTATTTTAGTTCTTCTATTCATTGAATGAAAGAATTAAAATTTGTCCATATTTATAATCTAACGATTAAATATATTTTTTATAGGCTAATTTAGGTATATATAATATACTCACCATGTAAAAATGTGGCCATAAAAGTTAATAAAATTGGCAAGAATAATATTTATATCTCACAATAATGTAGATTTAAATTCTACTATCAATCTAAGAACTTGATAAATAATCTATAAGTATATTTGTAATTACTCTAATATATGAACCTTAAAATTCAACTCTCCTAAAAAAATTTCAACAGCAAAATAAAAAAATAAAATAAAATGTCGTATGTCAACCCGTTTTTGTAAGAAAACTAAACGGTGTTGCATCATGCGCAAAAGGGATTTACTCAATTGCTGTGTGCTCCCAATAAAAGACAAGGGCTTCGTCTGTAGAGATAAGAGTTATCAATATTTATTAAATTTGTTCTTATCTAATGAAGCACTATTGGATCAAATGACAAGACATTGTTGAGAAAAAGTTCATGTTTCTCATATGAGATGGTTGTTACTATTTATTTCAATAACGAATCATTTGTTTACTGAATAATTAAAAAAAAAAAAAAAGATAGAGATTTCTTTCTCTTCGTCTCAGATCGATGGATTGTGAAAAAAATTACAAACTGTATTTCCATGTTCGAGTGGATTAATACCATGTCCAAAATTTAGTTAGAACCAAAAAAGAAACATCATATCCAAAAGTTGTAGAGAGATACTTTGGGGGGAAATAAAATTCAGGGGAGGAAACGTTCTCGATGATGGCATATTCATAGAGCACTAGGACCTTCCTAAGACGACAAACATGTTAAAGAAAAGACAATTAACACACAGGAATATCGTATATGTGCATGTATGTGTGTATTAAGGTTAGGACTCAACACACAGAAAAAGACACAACTGTTCAATTTATTACTAGTTTGATGGAGAAATTCCCATGTTCTGTACTTATCCTCAAGCTGATCCTTGTTTTTTTATAGTTAAAATTCAATGGATTGTGTATGTTGGCATGTGAAGCATTGTGGTTTTGTGAGGGAAAAAAGAGTTCATAGGTGACACGGGCATGATGGGTGTCAGAAACTTATCAAGTTGAAGCCAACAAACCATGGGAGGTTTAGATTATTTGCTCAAACAACCACAGAGAAATATTTGGAATACAAATTAGTTAATTAAATAAATAGACAAACAATGCTTTTGCTCTCATCACCCATGTTATGTTTTGGGACCCATTTCACGCGTATATATATATATATATATGTGTGTGTGTGTGTGTGTGTGTGTTTCACTTTCTTGATCTTTTGTGCAGTTCAATTCAACCAAAGCTGTAAACCAAAAATAAAGCACTCCTTCAAGAACATTAAAAATAAAAAATAAGAAAAAGATAGAGACATGGATAGGGATATATTTATTAAGTTCCTAATCTTTCCATCTTGACATACATGCTACTTGTTCTTTTGTCTCCTTTCTATTCTTTTTTCCTGTCTCTTTTTTTATTTTCCTTGTCACTGGCTGCTATTGTTTTTCTTTTCCTTTTCCTTTGTCTTAGAAAGAAACAAAAAGCAAAATTGTACCAAACAAAAACTAGAAAGTAGAAACAGTTCTTTTTTACCTTTCATTCCTTAGCTTCGTAAGGCAACATAAAACTGATCTAAAAGATTCCTCAACATAAGTGATTCTTCATGAATAAAATAACAGCACAACATTGATCGTCATCTTCATTGTTGGTTACACGTGGCACAAAGACAAGAGAACATCATCCTCTACATTATAGACCCCACTGTTGTTTTATTCAAATAATAAGGTGTTTTGCCGTTAGTAGTTTTGCACATGGAACTGATCACAGATGCGATGGGAATGACCAAAATTACCTCTTTAAAGTTCATTGAACACCGCAAACAATTTATGTTGTAAAACACAAAAACACATAAGCAAGCATAGTCACCACTCACTAGTGACTGCTTTTTTTTTTTTTTTTTCCAGCAGAAAGGAAAGAGAAGTGTTTGCTTAATATACCATGCAATTTTATTTTCTCTTTTGAATTTTGATGTTTGATTATTGTTCATAAACCCAATATTTATGGATTTAATTTAAATACACTATTGCTGACTTTTGTACTTATTTTAAAAGTTATACCATGTTAATTTCTAGTTGATTGATTGCTACACAAACGTATGAAAGTTAAACTCTCTTTATCATATGATTTTTTAATTTATTTAACTTATTATGTAAAATTGTGTCTTGGTGACTTGTTGGTCATGGGTTCGAATTTGGAAATAGTTTCTTTACATATACAAGAATAAGGCTAGATACAATATCTCTCCTCCTTACCTACACATAGGGTGGAGTCTCCGGATATTGGAGTAAGTAGTTTTTTTTACCATGATCATGGTGAATGAACTCTTGCACGTGGGTAAACAGTGGCTACGACTACCAACCAAAATCGTGAAATACTACTTCTGATGTCCTAACTCATATCAGGTTCCATATGCTTTGTTTCCCTTTCAAACATCCGAAACACTAAATGAATAAACTCTCAACTTCAATTGCTGATCAACCATATATTGTAAATATGCATGAAGGCGAAGAAAAGTTTCATGACATCACTAACTACATGTTTGAAAATCATTGCAAAATTACTTTTGAGGTAAAAGTAATTTTATCAACATATCAAGATTCTTATTTATGTGTTTATTTTACTTTTATCCGCTAGATTTACATTGAAACATGCATTATAACATTTTCATTTTGAGCTGCAAATCAAACATGCACCAGTAAACTTTATCTGTTCTGTTGAGTGAAAAACTAACTTGTCCCAATTACCAATACTTTGCCTCCCTGACTAGTGCATTTCATTTAATGGCTCCATCCCTCAACAGAAATTATAGAAGAGGATGGTTTAATTTGCTCTCATATGTAGTGACGATCATACTAATAGTGAATGAAATTTGATCAAATGATTTGATATATTAGGGTAATTCTGCTTGTTCAAGAATTTACCGTAAACCGATGTACCCAACTTGAAATTGACCCGATTATGAAATATACAAAGATATTATCATATCATATTGAACAAGGAACGAAAAATACAATGGTAAACAGTGTTTATCTATGTTTGGTAGCACTGCCGATCACAACGACAAATAATTGCAATACATGATTGATTGATCATTATCTTAGTCGCCAAATGGTCGAGACCAAGGTCTAAAATTTGATATTCTGATAAAAAAAAAAAGACACAGGCTCCAATTAATTTTGGAAAAAACATTCATTAAGGCAATTGGGGCTTTTATATGTATATATATATATATATATATATATATATATTTTAGAATGATATGTTCAAAGGTCTTAGTGGTTCAGATTTCACACAAGAGGGGACTACAAAACTAGTCATTATCTACAAATTGCACCCTATGGATCAGTTTTCACATGAGCAAAATCTGTGGACCGTGATCTTGAATATTATATTCTTCTGGCATCAAATAGGATTGCAAAGCACACATAAACAAATATATAATTCTGCACGCAATGGACATATATTTTGAGACAATAGTACACATCATAGACTGAATGACATGTGAATCGTTTTATGAAACATTAATTCAATAATCATGACTTGCAAATTGCAATACAGCCAAGTTATAGCTGATAGGTAAAGAAAAAGAAAGCAAGACCTCAAAATCCCCTTGTGGGACCCCCATTTGCTTAAATTGTTGCAAATTGTTTAGAAAAAGTGCCACACTGAGAACTAGCCCAACTACATAAACCCTCCCTCTCCTCCCACTCCTCCCCCATTTGGTACCACCACAACTCTCTATCACTCAACATTTTCACACAAACACTTTCTGAAAAAAGAATTCGTTTCTTTTCCCTAACATGGCCAGATCACAACAGCGATACCGAGGCGTCCGACAAAGGCATTGGGGCTCTTGGGTCTCCGAAATTCGACACCCCATATTGTAAGTGCCCCTTTTGTTTTTCACTCCCATGCACATTTCACTTATCTTTAGACTAAAATAAACCAAATGTTGGTCTAGCAAAAGAAATTAGTCCATTACAATATGGCAAACCAATGCATCAACCTCTGTTAAATAAAAAATGTTCACATTTAATGTGTGACAGTTTGTCAAACCAATGTTTGAATCCCCGTTAAAAGAGGTTTTTACATATAGTGTCTAACAGTGTCTCGAAACATTATTGATTCAAACTTTCTTCTAATGTGCAGGAAAACTAGGATATGGCTAGGAACTTTTGAAACTGCTGAGGATGCAGCTAGAGCCTATGATGAAGCAGCAAGGCTAATGTGTGGCACAAGAGCAAGAACAAACTTCCCTTACAACCCCAATGCGTCTCAGTCATCATCTTCCAAGCTTCTCTCAGCAACTTTAACTGCAAAACTGCATAGGTGTTACATGGCTTCTTTGCAAATGACAAGGCCATCATCACAGGCAGAGCCTCAGAGAGTGGCTTCACCAAATGGCATCACCTCCTCCGCGAGCAACTTCTCCACAAAGAGTAACGAAACTGAGACATTGTTGTTGCCACAAAAGAGACAAGAGGAGCAAGAAGCAGAAGACAATTGGGTTTTCAAGAAGGTTAAGGTGGAAAATGCTCAGCAGTTCAAGCCTCTTGAAGAGGACCACATCGAGCAAATGATAGAGGAGTTGCTGCATTACGGGTCTATTGAGCTATGCTCTGTGATTCCACCACAGGCTCTTTGATTTATAATAACTTTGAGCATTGAGCAAGCATTTTTATTGTTAGTTCACATTCTTAATCTGCTAATTTAATCAACTAATTCTCTTGGACAATTTCAGTCTCTATTATTATTAAGTGCTTTAGGTGCTAGACTAGACTAGAATATTACTATCTTCTTAGTGTCTCATTGGACAATGTTGTATGTACAGCCAGCCAATCATGTTGAAATTGTGCATTTGTTCTGTTCTCATTCTTAATTTGCATTTCTAGTTGCGGAATCAGTCTCTTGTCTGAAATGTAAGAGGGTTTGTCAAAAGGGCACTGCTTTTTAGACAACCCTTTTATTTCAAACATTGTAGAGTTTTATGCACTGACATTGCTCTTAATTCTGACACAAGTTTTTGAAAAATAAAATGGTCCTTTGAATTTAATTAAATAAAACTAACTAACTTGTCATTCATTGCTATGCCAATTAAAATAGCAGATATCGCCCCCCGGATTCCCTTTCATCATATCTTTCGTGTTTCCAAAGGCCATGCTTGGAAACCAATCACCCAGCAATTTTATTTTTTACCCTAAGCAGAATGTACAGAAAAAAAATTATATTGAAGTAACTGCGCAGTGACATGATATGAAAAACTAATTAAATTGAGTTTAATTTCTATTATATATTGACAAAATTATGAGTGATATATAACTTTAAAGATAATCAGTGTAAAGGTTAACAAATTGATTATACATTTTATTTTATGGTTAGATGAGAAAGTAAAAAATATTACATTATTAGTTGCATAGCCTATTTTATCAGTTAAATTACTTAAACAAACAATTCAACAAAAAAAGTTAAGAAAATAGTTAACAGTATCAGTTTTTTTATTACAATATAATAGGTAGGTTAAATTTATCTGTGAAACTTTATGTGATTGAACGTGTTTAAATGAATAATTTAATTAAGTATTTATAAATAAAAAATAAATTAAAAAATAAACTGTAAAGTTTATTAGAATAACTTTATTTTATAGTTTTACGATGAAAAATCATTAAAACGAGTTAAAGAAAAACGTATTAATTCAAATGATTTTTTTCCCCCAAGCATTTGACATTTTTCTTTTAATTTCCGATGGTGCATTGCTAAGTCATTTCGCTGTTTACGTTGACATTATGGAATTAAAAATTGACTAAATCAGCTTAATAATTGATTAAAATTGTATGCACTTCTACCCGCAAGAGTAGGATAGTTCCACTCCTTCCTTTGTTAGCTTTAGTTGACCATTTTAAAGGTAACATCACATAAGTTTTTTTATTAAAAAGTAAAAGCTATTTTTGATTATTTTAAAATTTATGAATTATTTATTTGAACTTAAATATATAGTTTAATATTTATTATTTTTTTTATCTTTCCGTCCAGTTAAAATGTTTTTCTTTTATATTTGTAATATTGTTGTGAAATATTCATTTTATTAATAATCGATCTGTCTTGAAGAATGTCATTTATAGCATTTAATGAATCTTTCTTTCCGATCTTATTTTTTCCCATACACAAAGCTCCAACCTTTGGCAAACTAAAAATTTGGGTCTCCTTCCTGCTCCTATTCTTCCTTTCTAAAAATTGACTCAAACAACTAATATTTATAAAAATTCCTTCCTTCCTTTCTTTTCATCTCCCTCCAAAGGTAACTCAGGTCTATTATGTTCACATCAATTTTATTTTTTAATTTATTTATAATTATAATTATGTGTGTGCAAAGGTAAGAGAGGATGTGAGTATCAAGGTACTTATCTCTACTTACATTTGTCCATTTCCTTCGAATTTTACGAGTTATTATCTACATTATACCTATATTCATTAAACGGGTAATTATCATATGATGTTTTGCAAAATTATCATCCCTACGTTTGTATGTTATGAACTAAATATAATCAATCTTCTAGAGGAATATTTTTTATCCATCTTCGTGTACGAACCCCATTCAGCAAAGGGAGATCACGTTGAACCCTTTGAGAAGCATAACATAGGATGTTCAATTGTTTTCCATGGGTATGTGCGTGGTGAAACAACATAGTTTGGACCTGCTGCGGGAAATATATGATCACTGTTGCAGTGTAGGATGGAATTTGGAAGGAAAAAAAAGTAGAACATCTTTTTACTTTGTTGCTTTTAGAGAGCATGGACACTGAATAAGATTTAGTGGATGTTCTAATGATTTATGAAGGGCCCATTTGTATCTCAAAGGAGCTTTCAAGGTTATCTTTGCAGCTCCTCTAATCTTTTCTTATTTTCCCTGCCCTCTAATGCATCAAACCACAATATTTCTTCAGAAACTCATAGCATCTGCAATCTGCATGAAAGTTTTGGTGGTCCCTTCAGAGTTCAACATATCAATAATTATTTTTTCAATTTATCACTGTCACACAATTGATAATTAGATACTAAATATACCATGTTTAATAGAGAGATTTAAATGTAAAAGCAGAGTTTTTTTTATTTCCTGAGAAAAAAGTGTTTGCATCAAGAAGTAGAAGAATAAAAAGTTATTTTTTCTTTCTTTTTCCTTTTGGTTAAAGACTTAAAAGTAGTAAGAGAATTAAAGAAGAAATCAGGGTTACTGTAGCTGTTGCTGTTACTGTGTTGCTTCAGTTAAAGGAATTCAGTATCTTAACAAAAATCTTTGAAAGTGATTAAACACATACATGAAAACGATAGTGGTATCAAAGTCACTGAATCAATTTAGTAATCCTGAAAGGGAGACATTGTCAATAGTTGGTACAATTGGTGGGATTTTACATTTATGTATTTCAATTGGGAATACGTCGTTTTCATGCCACATCTCCTGAAAATTTAATCAGCTTTTAGCTGTGCGAAATTTGTTAGATACTATTAGAATAACAAACTCAAAGAAACTTTGCATCTGATACCCTGGACATCTTTGATAACCTCATGTTAGCTAAAGCTTCCATTAACTTTGCATCTTATTTAGTTCATTTGAACACAATTATTAGGCAATTCTAGAGCTGTCACAACTGCAATTCTAATCTCTGCAATAATTATGCTTTAATGTCATTGCTCACAAAGCTGTTTTGTGGTGTAGAGCAACCAACTAACAACAGCAAAACGATAAGGTGATTATGATTATTCTTCTATCCAAATTTGACTAATAGTTGGCTGATTGACATGATCTCTAAATTTTCTTTTTTCTCAGCACGCTTTATTTTTTTATTGGAAACTCATAAGATTTTTCCCCACATATAAAAATAGATAAATTACACAATCAGGTTGGCCTACTGAGATAGAGATTAAGAACAATGATGGGTAAGTTTCTATCCTTTTTCTATTTTCATCCTTTCAATATTATAATTATAGGGTTCTTGCATTTAATGTGTATATACACACAGAAGTATCTGGTTTTTTCACAAAGGAACAAAATTAAATGAAAATAATTAAATTTATAGATGTTATATGCATCCTTACAATATTGGCGGGAGGGGGTGTAAATGAAAATGTTCATGGCTATGGATATGTATTCAAGTATAACAGTTAGAAATATATTCTGTTTCTAGCTATTAGTTCAAATTTTAGATTTATTTCATAATATTCCTATATTCAGGTCTCACAGGGTTGAAGATCACTACGGGATTAGTATGTGGGGGGTTTGTGAGTTTCGGTGTCCCATATCTATCAGTGAAACTTCATGATTGTTCACCTGTTTTGGTATTGATTTTGTTCCCCACAACCTTCAAATCATAAAGTTGTTTAGTCTCATTATTTTGTTTTACTTTTGAATCAGTAAAGTTGGTTAAATCATGCGGTATCTTAGTGAGTTTTCCATCATTAAGAGTTTGAATCTTGTGAGATGGAGAGGCACTTTAAGGTTCATGTGACCCTCCACTCCACATCCCTCATTTTACCGTACACATGCAAGCCCAACAATTACTAAACTGGGGTCAAATTTATTCTCCGTCAGATGAAAATAGGAAAAACGAAATGGTAAAATGCTTTGCCTTTATGGAATATATGTTATCTTTGATTAGCTTAGTTAATTACTGGTGCATGAGTTGATATGCTTAAATTGGACGCATTATGGCACTTTGACTTGTCATCATTACTGCTATTTTATGTTTTTTTTTTTTTTTAATATTTTAGTAATTGAATTGCATTTTTGTTTTAGGTCAGATACAGTTGACGATCTTTGTATAGAATATAGATATAGACTAGTTATAAAGGGTGGTCTTGATTTCATGGATATATAGAATTCAACACCATGTTGGTCAGGTATTTTGGCTTGAAACTCATGGGAAGAAGACTAGACATCAATACAAAGAGTCTTTGGTTCAGTCTTGAAGTTTGAGGGAATTATAGATGTCTGTCCACATGAAGCATACTCATTGTGAACAAAAATTATGGTATTTCCCTTTTAGCTCATTCCCTGTAGCTCCCACTTGACAATGCTACTGTATGTTGATGTATGTGCATTTTGAAAGTTAAAGCTAGTGGAACCTAATCAGTTTTTTGTTTCTGGTGGTGCAGACCTAGTTAGATTTTTATTTTGGATTCATAGTTATAATAACAACATAAAAAAAATTAATACGGTATTTCGTGAGGATTCCAAAGAATTGGAAACAATGTCAAGGTACAAAATTTCATTAGACAGCATTCCATAGAGTTGGAAATAATGTGTGTGATAAAAGAAAGGTAGGTGAAGGAGTCAAAGGTGAGATCTTCCTGAGAAAAAAAAAAAAAAAAGCAGTCAAAATCAATCATGCTGCACCTAATCATTGTGCATATATAGAAGCTGTGGTGGAAATGCTGTGTGAGAGATAATCATACATGACCTTGTACCCTTTAAAGTCCCCCCCCCCTAAAACCCCTCCCAAAATTTACAATATTATTTTTTATTTTGTAAGAGGTCTATTAATATTTATTTTCTAGGTACCTTGGATCAAGTGAGTCATGCATAAATCCAAAAGGGATAAACGTTTTGTCGGAAGGGAAAGAAAAAAAGGAAAAGGTTGGTTGCCTACTTTGCTGAAAAGCCAAAATACTTTCAACTAGCAATTTTGGAGCATGACAGGCTTTCATTCACTTAGTTGAGTGGCAGATGATATTTTAGTTTTGCAACACACAAGGACAAGCTACAAACCATGATCAACTTCAATGTATACAATATCACATTTGGTTGGTTTAGGTTTAATAATACAAGACATGTCACAAATTTCCGATACCTGTCCCTGTCCTTCTTCCCTTCACGAGGTCAAGAGCATGTGCAGTGCACACCTTGATCCACATGGTCCTTAAACCACCCTCTGAGCAAACAGACAAGGTCATTTGGGTCCACTTCATATGCATTGATTTTCTTAAAAAAAATTGGTAACTAGAATGAAAAAGATATTTTATAAAGAGTATTAAACTCCTAGCGAATAATTTGCAAGCATGTTTCCTACAAAGTGAATTGGTCTTTCTTCTATAAGCTGACTATCTTCTTTTACTTTCTTCTCTAAATGTCAAATGCCACTCTGGCTAAATGCTATTGATCACATCAAAGTTTCTAATTCCTCCTGTTCTTACCTGCTTGCTGCTGCTTATGCTTCCCAAGGAAAAATAAGCTGATTTTCTGCTCCTAGTTAGTGCATATTTGAATTAAATTTTGCAAAAGTGTTCCAACTCTTATTTCTCTCAAACTGAGTTTAAAAACAAAAATTTACAGTAAAACATACTTTTAAGAGATAACCAAACACGACGTTAAATTGATTTCACTCTCAAACGAACTTTTAGAATTCTCCCACCAGAAATCCAAACCCACCCTTAGTCTAAGACCTTATATCAAATACAACTTTCGGTAAAAGCTATTGATCACATTCATCTAACTATACTTAACATAGTTGGGTTCAAGGCAAAATTTTGCAAAGAAAGTAAATTTTCAAGAAAGAAAAATAAGATATTAGAAATGTAAAAGAATTTAAATTGTAATGATTGAAATAGTAAACTAGAAGACACTTGATGAACACCTTGAAATCCTGCACACCGCAACTATAAGGTAGTGTCTCAAGAAGCTATCGATTCTAAATATTATAATTTTTTTTTTTTTTTTGTGTAACTAGGAATTATTTAAGATTTTTTATTTCACATCCAATTATTTTTTCTTCCATTGGTTCGGCCCGTTTAGAAATAAAGTGATACCTGTTTTAAATTGATGTTACCTGTTTAACAGGTATCTTATATATTTAGGGAAAAAATTTGATTTATCAGCTGTTAAGTTAATATTTAGAAATTAGACTTAAAAGGAAAATTAAAAGTATTAATATTATTAACAGTTAAATTAATTAATATTTTAGAAACTATAAATCTGTGAGATGTGAGCGCAATGTATATATATGAAATCTAAATTTCAAATTAAAGCTTGCAATAAATCATTTTGTAGTCAGGCTAAGTGTGGGTCACCTCTTAATCTAAAAAAAAAAAAATGCCACAATGTAGAAATATAAATCATGAGCTCTTTATTATTAATTAGTATGGAGCTCTGAATTGTGGAATCTAATGAAAGACAGGTACTATCATGTAAACTGCCTTTGGAGCCAGCCCGTGTAAAATAATAGCTATGCAGACTGCGTGGGGGTATATATATGTTGAAGATCATTTTAAAAATAATTATTGGAGTATTATTTAGTGGTTTGTAAATTAGTATTCGAGTAAAATGTATAGGTAGTTATCATTAAGCAACAACCAATATTTATACGAAACGTAATTACTCATTGTGTAATGTGTAAAATCATAATTACTCATATTTTTGCCTATCGAATACCTGAATATAAAACGTTTGAAATAAAATAAAATGATAAACACATGTTATCTAATGATTTACGTGCGAAGAAAAACACAAGGAACATGTTAGGAAACTATACGTGCATGCAACTATCATTTCTCCATATACTCAATTTCCGATGCTTTTAGTCTTAATAAATAGGCTTCGCATACAAGGGTGTTTTTTTCTGCACTTACGGAATTGTTTCATGCACTTCTTATATTGCTTCTGGGACCCAAACAATATGGGAAATGCAAGAAGCAATTTGGGGAATGCAGGAAGAAATTGCCCGCATACATTACTTGTGGCAGTAAGATATTTCTACTTTCTAGACCCAAAGCATTGCACTCAAAATCATATAGCCCATCATACTTCATTGCCCAAATAAAGAAAAACAAACCCAAACCATTTGTATTATTTTGCTTCTACACGGACAGCAGAATCTAATGATTCATGAACAAGGAGTCTTTGGAACATGCAGGGTATGTTTAATAAAATTAGTTAAAAATTAGTTGAAAGTTAGTTGAAAGTTGGAAAATTAGTTAATAACTGAAAGTTGGAAGTTGATAGCTAAAAGTTGAAATAAAAGTGTAAAATGACAGAAAAATAATAAAATCATAATCTATTTTAAAAGAATAATTAGAAAATTAGATAAATATATTGAGGATAAAAATGAAAAAAAACCATAAAAATTAAAAGTTAATGTTCTAAAAAACACTACTTTAAATAGTTTTTAAAAAATTTAAAAACTACTAAAAAGTTACTAAAAAAATTTATTTACAAAATGATTAGATAAATTTTTCAATTAATAAAAAAATTAAAAATTAACTTAAATATTTTATCAAACATAGTCAGTCATATACTATTTAGTACACTATTCAGATATACTTTTTTTTATTAGTTAAATTTATTAAAATTATAAAATTAAATGAAAAATTCATTAAATAAGACACAAGACAAACAAAATTTTGTAATAAATTTTAATTAATGAGAGTGTGTGTTAAAAAAATTGTTTATAGTGTTTCTCTTAATAAAGAAACACAAATCCATTGTGTTTAAGCATGTGTTATTTTTCTTCTCTCTTTCCCTTTCTATTTTTTTTTGTTGTGAGCGTGCGTAGACCAAATGGGTTTGGACTTTGCTTACTTCAATAGCCTTTTAACCCTAGGTCTATTGTGTTGCAACGCCAAAAAAAAAAAATCTCTGCAACACAAAACGTATCCTGTTAGAGAAATATTTGTATATAAGATAAAAAAGTAAATCTACATCATATAATCATATATAAATAAATAAAATTAAAAAATTATATAATGAACATATTGATCACATAAAAAAAATATGACTTTTTAACCTTTTAAGATTTTATCCTGTGGTTAAGATTCATCCCTCTTACTCGTTCATAATACAATTCATCTTATTTGATATGCTCCCTATGTAATATCATGCTTTGTATACAAATACACTGGGCCAGGTTTTTAGGCTTGTTATTTGGGATTGTCTTTATTTATACCCTGAGCTAGTCAATTATGCTAAAAAATAATTAATGTTAATACATATAACATTAAATTTTTAATATATATTTAATACATATATAAGTTTACATAATAAATTTTGTAACAATTAATTTTGATCTAATAATTAAGGCATTCTTTTACATATAAAAATCATAGATTTAAATAAAAATTATAGTTTTAAATAAAAATTTGCAGGTTTAATAAAAATATTAGACATGTAAATACAGATATAATTTTTAATTTAACATGTAAATACAAATATAATTTTTATTAAATCTGCAAATTTTTTATTAAACTTATGATTTTTATTTAAAACTATAATTTTTATATATAAAAAATACTTTAATTATCAGATTAAAATTAATTGTTACAAAATTTATTATATAAACTTATATGTGTATTAAATATACATTAAAAATTTTAGTGTTATATGTATCAACATTAATTGTTTTTTAGCATAATTGACCTATTAGCTCAATTGGTTGGAGCGTCACGTTAATAACATGAAGATCGCATGTTTAAGACTTGCATACACCATTATTTTAAATTATTTGGAAAAATATATTTGGCCCAATTCATATAACTTAAAAAAAACTTACGGATTGACGAATCCGTAAGGTTTATATGAATTCGCAAATCCGTAAAAAATCCGTAAGTTCTTACTGATTGGAAAATTGATAAAAATCTTATGGATTCATGAATATGTGCTTGGAATAACATGAGGGTACTTTTATCATTTAAAATTTTGGAATGGTGTATTAGATTTTGGGATGGTGTATAAAGAAAATCCCTTGTTATTTTTGGTCGTCAGCTACTAGACCCTGATACAGGCTTTGGCCCACTAGATTTAGATCCACATCACAATAAAGAAAGCCACAACTAAGTATAGGTCATTCGTGTATTAGGGATAACACATGCGCAGAGAAAATTTCAATAATGTAGAAAAAAGAGAGTAAGGAATTTATTTTATTTCATTTTTCCTAAAGTCAAAAACTAAATTGAATAATGGTGCTAATTGCAAATACCAAATTCAGGGGTTATTGAAAGCTAAATGACATCGTTTTGCCAGGCACATATATACTTCATTAACACTTAAGGTGTCACATGAAATATTCGATATATTAGATATAATTAATGGACTTAAACGTATGTCAAAGACTAAATTAATTAATAATTATATAAATCATTGTAGATTAAATTTATTGTTTCACATTGTCTAAGACAAATTTAAAATAGTAACGGAAACGCTGGCTCATTTATTTTTAGGAAGTAATTAAATTGATGTTTAACACTTGGCTTTCTTAATTAAACAAAAAAAAAAAAAGTTAGTCAATTACCGAGAAGGACCCTTGTTTTTCAATCCCTCCACCTGTTGATGCTGCCAGAAATAGTTTTCTGTCTATATGCATGAGGTATCCGTGCTATTATTGAATTGAATTTTTAGTTAACTTCATCTGAATTAGGGCAGCGTATAGACCCGGTTGGACAACTCACACGCGTGGTCAATTAATCAGGTCAAAGAAAATACTCTGCTCAATATGCAGTTTCTTTATTTCTATTTTACAACAATAGAAATCACTCATGCCTTTACTTTGACTATTGGTCTTCTTTGTATACTTCCTCTTTTTTCTTATTATTTATCTTTTAAGGTAATATATTCTTTTAAAATAATTTAATAACATAAATTATTATTATAAAAACTTTAACAATAAAATTATTATGTTAATTAAAATAGAATGTAGTTATACATTTATGTAAGTATATTTAGGTGAAATATTAATAAATGAGGGTAGTGTTGAAAAAACTAATACTTTCTTAAAGATGAATATTATATAGACAAGGATGAATTTAATACTTCTATCAAAGGTTTTAAATTTTTAATCGGCAAGAATATGTAAAACTTTTCAATTTTGAAGGCCATGATATATCAATAAACGTTCAACTGATGAATATCAACATCATTTTCACTTATCTAAAAAAAACTTCATATCCTTTTCACATATAATTATGCTTGAATTAAGATTTAATACCGAAAGTTATTGAAATAAGTGATTTGACACTTGAGTTTCTTAATTAGGGTTTGGGGATTTAATCTTTAATTTGGAATGGAATCACAATTACCACTTTATTCCAAAATAGACAGATCAATTGGAGAGAATTAGTTAGATGTCAAATAAGAATTTTCATATACACGTGATTATGAAAAAAAAAAAAAAAAGACTTGACAGTTTATTTACACAAATTCGTAGTTGTTGTGTTTATTCGTTGCTTTAAGAAATTAATTTTTATTTTAAGTATTTTTTTTTACTATTTTATTTGTATAGTATATTCATTTTGTTAATGACTAATATATTTGTTTGAGAATCTAATTGATCATCTTAACCCAAAGTCTTACTTAAGTTGATTGATTTCAATATTATTCAGATCATCGATTAGTTAGTTATTCTAATTATTTTAATAATGATTCAGGGAGCTAATTAAACATGAGTTTAGATTGAAGTAAGATTTTGAAGTAGATGTTAAGCATGACTCAGCTCAAACAATATTTATTTATTAAAAATAATTTTGAAATTAATATATTATTTTATTTATAAATCTTGTATGCTACATGAGTAATTTTAAATTTTATATATTACTTTGATTTTTATTTCATAAATAATTGTTTCAATATATTCAA